>CM074723.1:478896737-479171737 GCA_037306005.1 Rhinophrynus dorsalis | reverse complement strand
ATATATACTGCCTGACACTACAGCCTTGTTCCAGTGTTTAACGGTAATCACAGAACCAACATTCACTGTCTGACACCCCAGCCTTGTTCCACACACATATACACACACACGCACACACCTGACATGCCAGAATTGTTCCTCTCACTATTTGTAATCCTAGAACCAAACACACACTATCTGTCCGCAACCTTATTCCAATATCCACTTTAAAGGGATAGTAATATCAGAAAAAAAGTATTAACTATATGGTAGATACAATTAAAAGAGAGTACTTGCACTTATTCATATCTCTGAAACTGTTATGGTTTGAGAGATATAGGAAAATAAAGTTCTCTGGTCCCTCCCCTTTCTGCTTGACGAGCTGTAAAGCTGTCAGAAGCAGATTCTGGTCGCTTGACCAGATGTGGCTCTTCAGCAGCGCCGATATAACGATATCTAAAGAGAAATACTTCATTTAGAACGGTCTAAAAAGTGTGCCTGGTTTGCAAGCACACTTTGCAGACTGTTCCAATTAAGTATTTATTTCTAAATAGCGTGATTTCAGCTCTGCTGAAGAGCCTCTGTCTGGTCAAATGACTGGAATCTGCAGCTGTCAGCTAGATGGCAGACTTGAGTAAAACAGCCAGGAAAAGGTAACTTTAGCAAGTTATATCTTTCAAACCATAAAGCTTTGAGAGATAAGACTTACATCGATGTTAACCTTTTCTTAATGTCTACAATATTAAATCAACTTAAAATTAACCATTACTATCCCTTTAACCACAGAGCCACACTTGTAATACTGAAATGGCATTTTAGTGTCGTGGCAAAAATAGATTTGTCATATGGGGGGGTTAATAAAAACCTCGTCAGAATAAATGTAAGAAATTTTCAGATGTTTTAGCTACATATTCAGCTAAAATATAAAAGCTTTCCAGCCAAAGTGACATTGAATTAGATTTCTTTGCTATTTCTAATGTGAGTTATCTAGAAGAGGTACTTACCTTAAAAACCAGATAACAATACTTCCAAAGCAATCTCCGCTATTAATGCATTTGAGATTCCCTACAGGACAAACAAACCAGGCAGACAGAGTAAATCTCCTTCTGTAGCCAGTTAAATAGCATTAAATCTCCATGTAATAGCTTTAGTTTTATACACAACAAAACTGGTATCCTGTAAATGACTTTGCTATGACACACATAAATAAGATAATATTTCCACACTAAAACATTTTTGGCTGTACAGTGTTCTATAGCTGTAACATTAGACTTGACTTTACAGAAAATAAGATATTAAATGGAATCCTAGATGTTTATTTTCAAATCATAACACCATTTTCTGAGAATCGGAAGCAAAATAAAATAAAAAGAAATACGTTTTTGTTGATCTTATTAACGTACAAACTTGCAAAGTGCTGACGCTAACTTCTAAAACTTGTGAAAAAAGTTGAAAAAATCCCCAAGAAACCAAAGAAATCTAAAAGAAGATTACAATGCGGTTTTACTAAATCACAAAAATATCCATGGGGTTATTTTCTTGGATAAAGTTATTTGTGGGCAAGACGAGAAAAGATAAATAAAAGAGAAAATAAACAGATCCCTCAATCTGCATCCAAAGCAAAGTCACTGTGAAATTATCTCATCGTGTTTCCCGTATCTTACAATGGGATGGATAAAGCTTCAGATGGAAAAATGGGATTGGGGGAGGCCATAGAACTCTGTTCTTACTATACATCAGGGCTCAAAATTCCCATTCGCCACTAGTGAAAATTTAGCCCTGGCGAGTAGAAATTCAGCCCTGATGGGTATGTTTTGGCTTGCAGTGGTCTGGCTAATAGAAAAGAACTTAAAGGGATAGTAATACTTAAGTATTACTAATCCCTATAGCAAAGTACTTTACTATAGTAGTAGTCAGCATTCTAGCTGACTCAGGGAAATCCGGTCAGAGATCATCAGGTGGCTCTGCAGCAGAGCCACGATCTCGTTAACTAAAAAAAAACTTTTACTGAAATGGTCTTCTACGTGTGCTTGCCTTGAAAGCACACGTAGAAGACAGTTTTAGTGAAAGTTTTTTTTTTTAGTTAACGTGATAGCGGCTCTGCTGCAGAGCTGCCTGATGATCTCTGACCGGATTTCCCTGAGTCAGCTAGAATGCTGACTACGGGGAAGGGGGAGGGAGAGGGCAACTTTAGATGCGTTCATCTCTCAAACCATAAAGGTTTGAGAGATGACACTGGGGGCAATACAGTTTTTCTTTTTGCTATAGGGATTAGTAATACTTAAGTATTACTATCCCTTTAAAATTATAAGCCCTGCTCTACTATATCAGTTTTCAAAATTGGGAAACAGAATAGGGAATCTCTCTCTCTGTACTAAAGCCAATGTTTGAGAGGGATGATTACTCTCCCTCCATTTCATCTGGAAGTACACAGTATTTTTTTTTTTAATAGAATGGAGAGAAGGGGTCTTGTGGACCCATTTTCTGTTACTAGAAAGAATTGTGCATCGTAAGAGGAAGCAGGAAAAAAAGGGAATGAGTTTTAGCACACTTTAACAACACATAAAGAGTAACAGGAAAGTGCTAGAGATGTACCCCGGATGCTCTAAAAAGAGGACTCTATTAATGAAGCACACAAACAAAAGACCAAAATGTAACAATTTTTATTATTCTCTTTAATCACAAAAGATCACATTAAAAACATTTAAAAACTATGGACTCATTACCCCTGACGAAGCCATGAGAATGGCAATACGCGTAGGGTTGTGAGTGTGCTGGCTTGTTGAACTCAATGACCTGACTACCCTAATTTTCTATTTCAGGTAAGTATTGCTGTATATATATTTCCATTTATGTAATCACTTACTATTGGCACTTTATTCGATGTGGTAATTTTGCAACGATTTATATGCACCTTATTTGTTATATACCGGCTATATGGGGAGGTCTTTATTAAAGTATCTATTTGCTCAGCCAGTACATAGTTTTTAAATGTTTTTAATGTGATTTCTTTTGTGATTAAAGATAATAATAAAAATTGTTATATTTTGGTCCTTTGTTTGTGTGCCTCATTAATAGAGTCCTCTTTTTAGAGGATCAGGGGTGCATCTCTAGCACTTTCCTGTTACTCTTTATGTGTTGTTAGTGTTTATATTAGGACTTGAGAGCACCTGGGTTACTTTTACCTTCATTTGAGACCTACCTATTGATGACTGGTGTGGGCTATTCCATAAATTAATTTTAGCGCACTTTAACATGTCACTGTTACATCTTACCATATCTCTTTTGTTGTCCCCTTTCCCCATTCTTTGTTAGCTTTAACTATTGATGATGCTAGTAATATACTCCGAGCATTTTTAAGGGACTTGTTAAACAAACTTCTCTACTTGCTCTCTGTCATGATGTTATTTACCAAATGTATTGCTCCTTATCTGTTTCAATAAAGCTTTGAATATGTAAAAAAAAAAAAAAAAGTTGTCTACCCCTGACCCTGCTATTAGATGATACTTCACCTTTAGGTTGAAAATATGAATTTCTTTTATATGAAATTCATCACGTAGAGCAGTTTAACCCCTTAAAGAGATAGTAATACTTCATTTTAACTTTATTTTATTTTGTAGGCATTAAAAAAACAAGAAGAATGATATAAGTCTTATCTCTGAAACCTTTATGGTTTAAGAGATATTCACAAACAAAGTATCCCCCCCCGTTCAGCCAGATCAGAAGGGAGGTGCCCAGGTAGACTGCAGAGAGGGACAATCTTCAATTAAGATAAGGGAAAAACCTGAAAAACTTGTCAAGGGGGAAAGGGCTTTCATTCTTTTCATACAAAGAAGATTGTCCCCTGCTGTTATCTGTCCTGTCATACAACCAGATTCACATCTGAGAAGAGATGGCTTACACTAGGTAAAAGGGGCAGGAGGGAACTTTGCTTGTGTATATCTCATAAACCATAAAGGTTTGAGAGATAAGACTTATATAATTCTTCATGTTTTTTTAATGCCTACAAAATAAAATAACGTTAAAACGAAGTATTACTATCCCTTTAATGACTGGTCGCGCACGCACGGGGCGGTCACTTAAGGACCAGGGACCTTTTTTTTTTCTTGAATCCAATTCCGGACTCCCCAAATGGCGTGCAGCCACGTGGGGGGCCCGGAATTCCATGACAGTCCAGGACCATCATAGGTCCTTAAGGGTATAGCAACCCATGGCGGTCCAGGACCATCAACGGTCCTTAAGGGGTTAAATATATATGTAAAAGCTATTAAATAAGTTTGTTTTACCTTTTGTTGATCTAAGAAGTGTGTATTTTTAGAGTAGGATGAAGATGAGTTCTGTGTTTTCTCTGACAGTGATTTAAATTAAAAAGCTGATCAGAATACAGCTGTGAATTCAATTGGCAAGTTAAAATATTAAAAGAATATGAGGAATAGGGATTTGGTGAAAAGTGTGAAAAATTTCACACAAAAAATTTAGTGAAAACGTGCCGATTTTTCGCTTTTCACGTGAAAACTTTCACCTTTACGCCTATGCAAAAATGTCCTCTTTTTTGACTATTGTAACAAATTTTCCGCCTATTTTAACACATTTTCCGCCTATTTTAACACATTTTTCACCTATATTTCCTATAGGTACTACATTTCCCACTGTAATATTACTTCTTCTGAGGGCTGAAGTTTAGAAATAAGTGGCTGAAAGTCAAAGTTGTGAGTCCTATAGCAAAATATGCCTTGAAAAATGTGTTAACATGCAAAATGTATTTGTCCTTTGCCCACAACACTAACTTCCTGCTTAAAGGGATAGTAATACTTCATTTTAACTTTATTTTATTTTGTAGACATTAAAAAAACATGAAGAACAATATAAGTCTTATCTCTCAGACCTTTATGGTTTGAGAGATATTCACAAGCAAAGTTTCCCCTCCCGCCCCTTTTACCTAGTGTAAGTCATCTCTTCTCAGATGTGGAATCCAGTCCATAGACCAGACAGATAACAGAAGGGGACAATCTTCTTCCTATGAAAACAATGAAAGCCCTGCCCCCCTTGACAAGTTTTTCAGGTTTTTCCCTTATCTTAATTGAAGATTGTCCCTCTCTGCAATCTACCTGGGCACCTCCCTTCTGATCTGGCTGAGCAGTGTTACATCAGTAAAAGGGGCGGGAGGGGGATACTTTATCATTGAATTACTCTTGTACTACAACTCTGACAGTATTGAGATAACACTCTCCAAAGTCCAAATACTATGATGATTAATTAGAGCTGCTTTTATTATGAAACATTACTATCCCTTTAAGTGACACTGGCACATATTCAGGATAATATAAAAAAAAAAATAAAGTACAACCTAAAATGTGGCAGATGTGTATGGTAGTGGTGGTGGGGGACTGGCATGGTGTGATCTGTGTATGTATTTTTGCTGCAACAACCATTGCTGCAGTAGGTTTTTGGACTACTACTTTACTCTCACGTCCCTGCACTGCTCCACCCCTCCCCCTTCCCCTTGTGCATTTGCTGAACATTACACAACTACACTGTGTTTTTTTACTGTACAGCGCACAACACAACTGATAATAATAATAATCCTTTATTTATATAGCGCACACAGATTCCGTAGCGCTTTACACTCATATTGGTTCCTGTCCCCATTGGGGCTCACAATCTAAATTCACCTATCAGTATGTTTTTTGGAGTGTGGGAGGAAACCCACTCAAACACAGTGAGAACATACAAACTCATTGCAGATGTTGTCCTTGGTGGGATTTGAACCCAGGACCCCAGCGCTGCAAGGCAACAGTGCTAACCACTGAGCCACTGTGCAGCTGTATGATGCCTTGTCTAAGACCAGTCAGCTGTCTGCCACTGTCACCTAAGATATTTCATTTGTTATTATTTTTTATTTTATTTTTTATTCTATTTTATTTTTTTTAAGTTGTCCACCCTGTTGTCTTATCACAGTCTGTCCAAAAAATATTATAACTGAAAAAGAAAATCAACAACGTCTTTCCCCAGATTTCCCCACCCAGCACAGGGACAATAACAGCAAGATCAGCAAGCAAATAGGTCCCTAGCTGCCTGTGTCTTGCCTGTCAGTCACATGGAATTTTGGAGTATTTGGGGGACAACCTCCTTCCTCCCTTCTTATCCCCTAAAGTGCCCCCAGACTCCCCTAATACAGAGAACAAATGTCCTACCTAAATGACTCCCTAAAACTAAGCTTCAATTCCCCTTTATTCCCCTATCTCCTCTAGCTAAAAAACATGCTGCTCTCTCCTCTCACAAACACAAAATGGCTGCTATGAGAGCCTGGCACTAGTGTTGAGCGAGCGTGCTCGGCCGATGCTCGGATCGGCTCGAGCATCGCTCTGCTCGGCACATGGCGGTACTCGTCGAGTACCGCCATGTGCTCGCCCGCCATGTTCGGGTGGCGGGGATCTGTGCCGGAAGAGGCACAGATCTGAAGACGCTCCGCTGGACCACCAGGGACTGGAGGTACGGGGGCATTGCGGAGATGAAGGGGGCATTGCGGAGATGAAGGGGGACATTGTGGAAGAGGGGCATAGCGGAGATGAAGGGGGACATTGTGGAAGAGGGGCATAGACTCTATGCCCCTCTTCCACAATGTCCCCCTTCATCTCCGCTATGCCCCTCTTCCACAATGTCCCCCTTCATCTCCTCTATGCCCCTGTTCCACAATGTCCCCCTTCATCTCCGCTATGCCCCTCTTCCACAATGTCCCCCTTCATCTCCTCTATGCCCCTCTTCCACAATGTCCCCCTTCATCTCCGCTATGCCCCTCTTCCACAATGTCCCCCTTCATCTCCTCTATGGCATAGAGGAGATGAAGGGGGACATTGTGGAAGAGGGGCATAGCGGAGATGAAGGGGGACATTGTGGAAGAGGGGCATAGCGGAGATGAAGGGGGACATTGTGGAAGAGGGGCATAGCGGAGATGAAGGGGGCATAGCGGAGATGAAGGGGGACATTGCGGAGATGAAGGGGGCATTCGGAGATGAAGGGGGCATAGCGGAGATGAAGGGGAGCATTGACCAGGCACCCTCCCCTCATCAGAGCAGGGGGTGCCTGGTGTAATGCTCGTGTCGCCCCATTCATTTCAATGGGGCTCGGGTGCTCGGCCGAGCACTCGAGCCTCAGGGGGTGCTCGGTCAGAGCACCCGAGCACCCGAGCATCGGGGTGCTCGCTCAACACTACCTGACACCCTTTTATATGGCTGTAGAAAACTTCTGTGCGGTGTAGAAATATTTCTTCCCATTGATTTCAATGGGCGGGAAAGGAGGAAAAAAGCGAAAAAAAACCCGGCACTTTTCGCAGGAAATTTTTCACCAAGCGGAAAGTGCCATTATTCACCAGTTTCAGTTTGAGGTGAAAATTTCCGCCCATCCCTAATGAGGAAGCAATAAATCCATATGAGGTACATGTAATCTTCAATGTGAAAAAGTTAGGTGTTTCAATAACTCAGTAAACAATATAAATAGTAACATAGTAACATAGTAGATAAGGCTGAAAAAAGACATCCGTCCATCAAGTCCAGCCCATGCCAATAACACTCCTGTTGATCCAGAGGAAGGCAACAAAAAAGCCCTCTGGAACAATTTCCACTGTAGGTGTGTGTGTGTGTGTGTGTATCAAATAGTTCCCCGGCTCAATATCCTATTTGCTTTGAAGCCATCTGTCATAACTGTCAATATTGTTCTGTGCTAGATAGGCATCCATTGCTTTTTTGAATGCAGTTACATTATCTGCAAGCACAACATCCCGAGGCAAAGAATTCCATAGCCTTACCGCCCTTACTGTAAAGAATCCCTGCCTGTGTTTTAGTCGAAAGCGCCTTTCCTCAAGTCTTAATGGATGACCTCTTGTTCTTAGCTTAGCTCTTTGCATAAATAATTCTTTGGATAGTTCTTTGTATTGACCTTGAATGAATTTGTAAATGGTAATCATATCACCCCTTAGACATCTCTTTTCTAATGTAAACAAACCCAGTTTGGCTAGTCTCTCTTTGTAACTCAGATCCTCCAATCCCTTTATCAGTTTTGTTGCACGTCTCTGCACCTTTTCCAGTTCAGCAATGTCTTTTTTTAGAACAGGCGCCCAAAATTGTACTCCATATTCTAGATGAGGCCTAACCAAGGATTTATACAGAGGTAGGATAATATTAGCATCCCTTGCTTCTACACCTCTTTTTATGCAGGCTAGTACTCTATTTGCTCTTGCAGCAGCTGAGTGACTCTGCACACTGCTGCGAAGTCTATTGTCTATCAGTACACCTAAATCTTTCTCTAATGAGGATTCCCCAAGTTGTTTCCCATTTAGAGTATATGTAGCAAGTTTGTTTCTACAACCCAAATGCATAACCTTACATTTATCTACATTAAATGACATCTGCCACTTTTCTGCCCATTCACTTAGTTTATCTAAATCCTTCTGTAGGGAAAAAACATCGAGCTCTGTATGTATTTCCTTACATAGCTTAGTGTCATCAGCAAAGATTGAGATGCTACTTTCAATTCCCACTTCTAGATCATTAATAAACAAATTAAAAAGCATTGGGCCCAGGACTGAACCCTGCGGCACCCCACTTATAACCCTAGACCAATTTGAAAAAGTTCCATTTACAACAACTCTCTGCCATCTATCATTTAACCAGTTCTCAATCCATGTACAAATAACACCACCCAAACCGAAGCCTTTTAATTTATGCAGTAACCTGTTGTGAGGCACTGTGTCAAAGGCTTTTGCAAAATCCAAGTATACTACATCAACAGCAATTCCCCTGTCCAAATTACTACTCACTCGTTCATAAAATGCAAGTAAATTAGTCTGACATGATCTGTTCTTCATGAAACCATGCTGATTCCTACTAATGATATTGTTTGTCTTCACATAGTTCTGAATACTGTCAGTTAATAACCCTTCTAGTATCTTACCCACTATGGAAGTCAAGCTCACAGGTCTATAATTTCCTGGTTTGGATCTTGCTCCCTTTTTAAACAATGGAACTACATCAGCTTTCCTCCAATCACAGGGCACTATGCCTGATGAAAGCGAATCAATAAATATTAAGTATAATGGTTTTGCTATTACTGAACTAAGTTCCTTAAGTACCCTTGGGTATATACCGTCCGGTCCAGGCGCTTTATTCACTATAACCCTTTCCAGTCTCTTTTGGACCTTGTCCTCAGTAAGCCATGTAGATGTTGGAGGAAATTCCATGGTTTTGTCTGTTTGCCCACAGCTTGTCATTTCTGCTTCCTTTGTATATACTGAAGCAAAGAACGTATTTAGGGTGTCAGCCATAGCTTTATCCTCACTAACTTTGTCAGAACACAGGTTCCAAAGCCACATCATGCCACGATCGAAAGAAATTCCTGAACACATGAAAAATAAAAAGCTAAAACAGAAAAACAAACCTGCAATTCCCCATACAAATTACCCAAATGTGAACCCTGTATAATGCATATATTATACCATTGTCTTGATAAATGTAAACATTATGAGGTTTTTGTTGCATAGTTTATATATATATTTTTAAGATCACTTACTTCACCAAGATACATAATTTCAAGGACCTATATATTGGGTCTCCACCTAATCACTGCAGACTCACCCTGTTTGAAAGCAGGTTTGTCATATTAGATAGTTTTAACTTATGTTCTTAACTAGGTGCTTTTAATTCCAATGCATTTCCTCACAAGGATTCTTCAGGGTCAATTTTAAACTTCGATAAGTAATATTTATCTGATAGATGGCAACATTTATCAGATAGATGGTAATATGAATCATATAGATGCCAATATGAATTAAATAGGACTTGCTTGAAATGGGGTACCCTGGTGATGTAAGCAAGCCTAAACATACTTTAGCCAAACTATGAAACATAAACCTCATTATTTTTAAATTTATCAACAAAGTGATATAATTTATGCATTATAAAGGGTCACATTTGGCTAAGTCTATGGAGATTAGATTATGCTTTAGGCTTTTTTCATAGTTTGAGTACTTGAAGAATCCTTTCATTCCTTGCTGCTCTCTTTACCTTATTTTGAATATAAATATTATATGTATATGTTATAGTGTGTTAGGGCTGTGAGTCTCTTTTTACTTCTGAAAACTAGTTGTTGATGAATATCAGTGTGCAATGGGTTACAGACAGTGGTGTAACTATAGTGGTCGCAGGTGCGAACAGGCCCGTGAACTCCAGTGGCCCAGCCTCCCCCTGTGACCCCTCCACTTGGCGCCCTCAATCTCCTGCCGGCGCTCTACCAATGCAGAGCTCTGGGAGATGACAAAGTCTCCCAATGCGTTGCATTACTAAGAGGACCGAGCAGGAGCTCCAGGTAGGAGATTGGGGCATTGTGGAGGGGGTCATTGTGGTCAGGGGGGCCAATGTGGTGGGAGGGGGGCTGTGGCACTTCTTATATCAGGGCCCGGAGGCTTCTAGTTATGCCTCTGGTTACAGAGCTATTTCTAAGATTCTGGGGTTTCACCAAACCACAGGCAGAGCCATGATGACCAGATTGAGAAGGTTTGGAAGACTTAGGACATTAGTGAATCTTCCCAGGAGTGGCGTTCTGCCAAAATCTTTCCAAGAACAAGGAGTAAATTAATCTGGGAAGTCACAACGAACTCTACAACAAACTCCGGGAATCTGTAGGCCTCTCCTGTCTCAGCTAAGGTCAGTGTTCATGATTTCATCTTCAGAAAGTCACTGTGAAAACATGGGATACATGGCAGACTAGGACAGTGAAAACTACTGCTCACTATGAAGAATATGAATGTTCTTCTAGAGTTTGCCAAAAAAGAACCTAGATGAGCCACAGGAGTTATGGAACAATGTTCTATGGACATAGGAGTCAAAAGTGGACCTTTTCAGTTGACATGGGTCCCGTTATGTCTGGCTAAAACCAAAAACTGCATTCCACATGAAGAACCTCATACAAATGGTCAAACATGGTGATGGCATTGTCATGGTTTGGAGATGCTTTGCTGCATCAAGACCTTTAAAACGTTCCATCTTTGAAGGAATTATGAATTCTACTTTGTAGCAGAGAATTCTACTGGAGAATGTCAGTCATCCATCCAAGAGATGAAATTGAAGCACAGTTAGGTCATGCAAGTCTACATCCGAATGGTTAATGAACATGACAGTTAAAGTTTTAGAATGACCAAGTCACCTTCACTGACTGGGGTAGGTGATGCTACTGCCTCAAAATTATCACTTCAGCTACCAGGATTATTGATGGCAATTTGGAGCAGGCCCTTGTCTCATAACATTGCTTGAAGAAGCCAGTCCCATGGTGGCCATGGTGCTCAAACTGTGGCTCCCTAGACTTCTCATCACCACCCTACTGCTGAGAAAGTTGAAAGTCTGCGACCCCCAGATCACTAAGAAGGTACAATGTTGGGGAATTCAGCTTCATTGGTCCTGGGGAATGTGGGCTCCCAGTCCTTTTAGTACTGGTGGTGCCACTGCTAGTGTTAGTGACTGATTTCTCCTCCTTAAACACACTAGAGTCACTAGCTTTAGGTTCCATCTAGCTTTTAGTGGTGGTCACAGTGTCAGCCAGCACTATGAACCATTTTATTTTTATTTTTTATTTCAGTTTTTTTTTTTTTCTCTCTCTCTCTCGCTCTGTCTCCTTCCACACAGTGCAGGAAAATATGGGTTTATACAGTATATGGGTGGGAAGTTTCCCCACAATGGATAACATATGAGGAAAATGGAAGATTTTGGTGAATTTTTTGTACTGCTAGTGTACAGGCAGAAAATCTACATGGATCTCGATGGGCAAAATTTCCAGCTGGGAAAGAGGAAAACTATTCTTTCAATTTTTGCTCATCCCTAGTATCAATGTGCTTCAAAAATTAGGTTATAAATGCAAATGTGACTGATTTGCACCTTATTATTACACAAAACAATGATTAGTGACTCATGAGACCGATCAAATGTGAATTCCTAGTAAATGCAAAAATGACTCTTAGAGACGTATGTAGCAAATACAGAGCAAGAAATAAAGACAAAACAGAGAAAATACAAAAGATCTAGCACCTCAATATTAAAGAAATCCAAGTCTTATTCACAACAATCTACTGAATAGAGACTTCTAGTGACACTTTGACACATCATCACCCGTATATTTCCCAATCTGAAATGGGATTTTATTTGCAAATTTTGACCATTTATTAATATTTATTAGACTGATCCATATGGACATTTCATAGTTGCTTTTAAAGAAAAACAATATTTCAACAAATTGTAATTTTTTTGTCAACACGTTGATACAGTACATATATTACATGGTGTCAAATGAGGAAGCCCTTCTCTTGGGTCAATATGGGAGATGCACACACAATCAGAAAGAATGAATTGAACTGAGACTTCAGAGTCTTAGAGTTCAGTGTCTCTCACTGCTCAACCATTGGTCCCTGATCTTATGAGAAAAGATCTACTGATAGGGCATGATTCTTGTATTAGTTGCCATTGAAGAACTTCATAAATCATATTAACCAAAAGCATTTCAAAAAAGGCAACCAATCAAGTAATTTCCTGTAGCCTCCATGTCTGTAAGAGTACATTCCTGCATGAGTAGTGAGGTATTTGAGAATGCTTACTGAACGGTAGTAAATCTAGGTGTCTGTCTCTCTTTTTGTCATGGTGGTTGAAAACTAATTTGCATGAACATCGGCTTCAATAAAGCAATTTGAGAATTTAACCATGGATGATTTGATCTGCTATTTAGAACTCCCAAAAATATATTTGATTTTAAAGAAATACACCTCCTCATAATAACGAACCACTGGGCAGAAAATTCTAATGGCCACTATGAATCAATCTGCATGTATTGAATCCTCAAAATCAAACCTTGATTAATACTGGATCTCATTTACATGGAGGCAGACATGATTTATTGCTGCATGACGCTAAGTTCCCAATATCCTCTTTTTTAGGAATGAAGCAATATGTTGCACTCTGCAATGGTTGTTTGGTACTGAAGACCAGATGCCAGGAGAACCCACCAGAAGATGAGAAATTCCACTTAAGGAAGGGTGATAGTTAGTGTTGAGCGAGCATGCTCGGCCGATGCTCGGATCGGCTCGAGCATCGCTCTGCTCGGCACATGGCGGTACTCGTACGAGTACCGCATGTGCTCGCCCGCCATGTTCGGGTCTCCTCCCCGCACGTTTTGCGGCTGCTGCGCAGCCAATAAACGTGCAGGGAGGCTCTGACATCGGTGTAATGCCAGCAGCCATGTTGGCTGCTGGCATTACACTGATTGGCTGGCCAGAACCCGTGGTCGGGTGCTGTATAGCACCTGACCATCGAGTTCGGCTCAGTCTTAGCCAGGGAGAGCTGAGGATAGGAAGGGAAAGGCAGTGTAGGGAGGAAAACAAGCAAAATTGTGAAAAAAAAGAACCAAAAGTCCTTTTTAGGACTACTGTGTGTGGGGGCAGCAGGTTATTTTGTGTGGGGGAAAAAAAAAAAAATATATATATTCTGTTTAGTGTGCAAAGTTGCACATTAGAGCACATTCTGTTTAGTGTGCACAGTTGCAGATTAGAGCACATTCTGTTTAGTGTGCAAAGTTGCAGATTAGAGCACATTCTGTTTAGTGTGCAAAGTTGCAGATTAGAGCACATTCTGTTTAGTGTGCAAAGTTGCAGATTAGAGCACATTCTGTTAAGTCTTCAAACTAAAATATCAAAGTCACATATTCCATTCAGTGTGTTTCGCCGCAGTGTAGCAGCACATTCTGTGTACTGTGCAGAGTTGCAGAATAGGAAGAAATACTGTTAAGTCTTCAAACTAAAATATCAAAGTCACATATTCCATTCAGTGTGCTTCGCCGCAGTTTAGCAGCACATTCTGTGTACTGTGCAGAGTTGCAGAATAGGAAGAAATACTGTTAAGTCTTCAAACTAAAATATCAAAGTCACATATTCCATTCAGTGTGCTTCGCCGCAGTTTAGCAGCACATTCTGTGTACTGTGCAGAGTTGCAGAATAGGAAGAAATACTGTTAAGTCTTCAAACTAAAATATCAAAGTCACATATTCCATTCAGTGTGCTTCGCCGCAGTGTAGCAGCACATTCTGTGTACTGTGCAGAGTTGCAGAATAGGAAGAAATACTGTTAAGTCTTCAAACTAAAATATTAAAGTCACATATTCCATTCAGTGTGTGTCACCGCAGTTTAGCAGCCTATTCTGTGTACTCTGCACAGTTGCAGAATAGGAAGAAATACTGTTAAGTTTTCAAACTCAAATATTAAAGTCACATATTCCATTCAGTGTGTGTCACCGCAGTTTAGCAGCCTATTCTGTGTACTCTGCACAGTTGCAGAATAGGAAGAAATACTGTTAAGTTTTCAAACTCAAATATTAAAGTCACATATTCCATTCAGTGTGTGTCACCGCCGTTTAGCAGCCTATTCTGTGTACTCTGCACAGTTGCAGACTAGGAAGAAATACTGTTAAGTTTTCAAACTCAAATATTAAAGTCACATATTCCATTCAGTGTGTGTCACCGCCGTTTAGCAGCCTATTCTGTGTACTCTGCACAGTTGCAGAATAGGAAGAAATACTGTTAAGTTTTCAAACTCAAATATTAAAGTCACATATTCCATTCAGTGTGTGTCACCGCAGTTTAGCAGCCTATTCTGTGTACTCTGCACAGTTGCAGAATAGGAAGAAATACTGTTAAGTTTTCAAACTCAAATATTAAAGTCACATATTCCATTCAGTGTGTGTCACCGCCGTTTAGCAGCCTATTCTGTGTACTCTGCACAGTTGCAGACTAGGAAGAAATACTGTTAAGTTTTCAAACTCAAATATTAAAGTCACATATTCCATTCTGTGTTCGTCACCGCAGTTTAGCAGCCTATTCTGTGTACTCTGCACAGTTGCAGAATAGGAAGAAATACTGTTAAGTTTTCAAACTCAAATATTAAAGTCACTTATTCCATTCAGTGTGTGTCACCGCAGTTTAGCAGCCTATTCTGTGTACTCTGCACAGTTGCAGAATAGGAAGAAATACTGTTAAGTTTTCAAACTCAAATATTAAAGTCACATTTTCCATTCAGTGTGTGTCACCGCAGTTTAGCAGCCTATTCTGTGTACTCTACACAGTTGCAGAATAGGAAGAAATACTGTTAAGTTTTCAAACTCAAATATTAAAGTCACATATTCCGTGTAAGATGAAGAAGGCGGGTAAAAAGGGACGGGGAAGTGGACGTGATCCTGATAGTTCAGGGCGCGGGTCAGGGCGCGGAGAAACTGTGCCTGGTGCCAGAGCACAAGAAAGAAAGACATCCACCATACCTAGCTTCATGTCTAATTTTACAGGGCGTCGCAGGACATCACTCTCGAGGTCCGACCACTGCGAACAGTTGGTCGGTTGGATGACAGCTGATACTGCTTCCAGTCGGTTAAGCACCACCCTGTCTTCCACCAAGTCCACTCTCAGTAGCCAAGAGTCTGGTCAACATAATCCTCACTCTGATCATCCTTCCTCCCACCATAGACGGTCTGGTCAAAGAAGTGATCCCACACTGGGATATAGTGAGGAGCTCGTCTCATCACCAATCCTTCATTTGACCCTCTCTCCAAGCACGCTTGCAGAGGAACATGACATCTTGTGCCCTGATTCACAACCTCTAGAGGGTACCCAATCACAAGAAGATGACAGATGTGAACGGCATTTAAGGTCAAAGGAAGTAGTGGATGATGATGATGATGATGAGACACAGTTGCCATTAAATCAACCACTATTTCCGTCTCAAGACCTTGTTGAGGAGAATGTTATACAGTTGTCAATGACTGAGTATGTGGTGGGATCAAGACATGAGGAGGATGATCAGAGTGAGGAAGTGGAGGAGGACTTGGTGGACGATGAGGTGACTGACCCCACCTGGGAAGGTGTAGAGCCGAGC
Source organism: Rhinophrynus dorsalis (assembly GCA_037306005.1). NCBI lineage: Eukaryota > Metazoa > Chordata > Amphibia > Anura > Rhinophrynidae > Rhinophrynus > Rhinophrynus dorsalis. Next base: position 479,155,809 of record CM074723.1, on the reverse strand, counting down.
GATGACAGCAGTCCTGAGGGTGAGCCATCTGCAGCACCGCAACAGGCTGGAAGAGGCAGTGGTGTGGCTACAGAAAGAAGGCGGACCGCACCAAACCGGCCCGCAAATGTTCCACGGAGCACCCCCTTGCGTAAATCTACCTTGCCAAAGGGTAGGTGTTCCGCGGTATGGCGTTTTTTTAAGGAAAGTGCGGACGACAAAAGAATTGTAGTTTGCAACCTGTGCCACACCAGAATGAGCCGAGGCATGAACACTAGAAACCTCACCACCACCAGCATGATCCGACACATGGCATCCAAGCACCGTAGTAAGTGGGAGGAACGCCTGGATCGCCCATCTGTGTCTGCAGGCCACACCACTGCCTCCTCTTCCCCTGTTTTCGGTGCCGGCCAATCGCCTGTCGAAGGCGCAGGCCCGCATACCTCCCGCCCTGCACCTGTAGCATCTGAAGCACCATCAGCGACCACATCCACTTCCCTGTCCCAGCGCAGCGTCCAAATGTCGTTACCCCAGGCATTTGAGCGCAAAAGAAAGTACCCAGCCACCCACCCACAGGCCATAGCACTAACCTCACACCTTTCCAAATTACTGGCCATCGAAATGCTGCCATTTAGGCTTGTGGACACTGAGTCCTTCCGCAGCCTGATGGCAGCAGCTGTCCCTCGGTACGCGGTCCCCAGCCGCCACTACTTTTCCCGGTGTGCCATCCCCGCATTACACCACCATGTGTCCCGTAACATCACCCGTGCCCTGACCAACGCAGTCACTGAGAAGGTCCACTTAACGACTGACACATGGACAAGTGCTTGTGGCCAGGGACGCTACATTTCCCTGACGGCACACTGGGTGAATGTCGTGGAGGCTGGGAGCGACTCGGACCCTGGGATGGCACGGGTGCTACCCACGCCGAGGATTGCGGGCCCTACCTCCATCAGGGTTTCCGCCAGCACCTACGTTATTGGCTCCTCCTCCTCCGTTTCCACCTCCGAATTCTCTACACGCAGCGCCACTCCCCCATCAGCCAGTAGCTGGAAGCAGTGTAGCACTGCAGTGGGGAAGCGTCAACAGGCCGTGCTGAAGCTGATCTGCCTTGGGGACAAACAGCACACGGCCTCAGAGCTGTTGCAGGGGATTAGTCACCAGACCGAGCAGTGGCTCTCGCCACTCAACCTGCAACCAGGCATGGTTGTGTGTGATAATGGGCGTAACTTGGTGGCGGCTTTGAAGCTCGGCAAGCTCACACACGTACCATGCCTAGCGCATGTATTTAATTTAGTGGTGCAGCGATTTCTAAAAACCTACCCCAATGTGCATGATCTCTTGACCAAGGTGCGCCGCGTGTGTGCACATTTCCGTAAGTCATCTACAGCTTCGGCCGGCCTGTTGAAGCTGCAGCAGCGCTTACAATTGCCAGCTCACCGGCTGCTGTGTGACGTGAGCACGCGCTGGAACTCCACCTTCCACATGTTGGCCCGGCTTTGTGAGCAGCAGAGGGTAGTAGTGGAGTACCAGCTGTTACACGGTCGTCGCCTCTCCGTTCAACTTCCTGTAATCAGAAGTGAGGAGTGGGAATGGATGTCAGACCTCTGCGAGGTTTTAAGCAATTTTGAGGAATCGACACAGATGGTGAGCGGCGATAACGCTATTATCAGTGTAACCATCCCACTTCTGTGTCTACTGAAACGCTCGCTGCTCACAATTAAAACCGACGCTTTGCATGTGGAAGAGGTGGAAATGGGGGAGGAAGAGCTTACACAAGGTGATAGCCAGAGCACCCTCACTTCATCTTCTCAGCGACAATTGGAGGAGGCGGAGGAGGAGGAGGAGGAGGAAGAAGACACGGTTGCCTCCGCTACAGAGGGTAGCCATGGAACTTTAGTTCCATCTCTTCAGCGTGGGTGGGCAGAAGAGGAGGAAGAGGATGAGGATATTGAGAGTCATCCTCCTGGTGAGGACAGCGAAATCTTGACTGTTGGTACTCTGGCACACATGGCTGACTTTATGTTAGGCTGCCTTTCCCGTGACCCACGCGTTATACGCATTTTAAACAACACGGATTACTGGGTGTTCACCCTTCTGGACCCCCGCTACAAAGAGAATTTCTCATCTCTCATTCCTCCGGTGGAGAGGACAAGCAAAATGGTGCAATACCAGAAGGTTCTTGTCGAAAAATTGCTCCAAAATTTTCCATCTGACAACGCTGGCGGCAGAGTACGTGCTACCTTGGCCAACCGAGAAGGGGAGAAAAGGGGAGCACACAGCAGTTCCGAGAAAGGCAGGGCAACACTCTCCAAGGCGTGGGACACCTTCATGACACCCCGCCAGCACCCTCACCCTGATGCGCAGCCTAGTGTCACAAGGAGGGAAAAGTTTTGGAAGATGGTGAAGGAGTACGTAGCAGACCGTGTCAGCGTCCTCAATGATCCCTCTGTGCCTTACAACTACTGGGTGTCCAAGCTGGACACGTGGTATGAACTGGCACTCTACGCCTTGGAGGTGCTGGCCTGCCCTGCCGCCAGCGTTCTGTCTGAGCGGGTATTTAGTGCTGCTGGTGGCATCATAACAGATAAGCGTATCCGCCTTTCCACCGACAATGCTGATAGGTTGACACTTATAAAAATGAACAAGGCCTGGATTTTCCCTGACTTCTCCACTCCACTGGAGGAAAGCCCCGGGGGAACATAAACTCACTTTATATATGTTATTTACAATGATGTGAATACTCTGTATTCCCATTCACCCCTTCCACCCAAAAAACGGGTATATGGTTGACTCTTAATCTTCTCATCCTCCTCCTCCTCTTCCATATGCCCTGTGATATAATTTTTATATAGGGCCAGCTCACCAGCGGGCCCTGTGATATAATTTTTATATAGGGCCAGCTCACCAGCGGGCCCTCTTTGACAATTTTTGTATAGGTCAGCTCACCAGCGGGCCTTCTCATATAATGTTTTATTGGGTCAGCTCTCTAGCAGGCCCTCTCATATAATGTTTTATAGCGTCAGCTCACTAGCGGGCCTTCGCATATAATGTTTAGGATGGTCAGCTCTGCAGCAGACCCTCACCCATAATGTTTTAGATGGTCAGCTCAGCGCACGTTTCCCTCTTAATCATGGCCTCAGTTCAATAAAATCAAGGACATTTTTGGGAGAATTTGCCTCTGCGCACGTTTCCCTCTTAATCATGGCCCCAGTTCAGAAAATCAAGGAAATTTTTGGGAGAATTTGCCTCTGCGCACGTTTCCCTCTTAATCATGGCCCCAGTTCAGAAAATCAAGGAAATTTTTGGGATAATTTGCCTCTGCGCACGTTTCCCTCTTAATCATGGCCTCAGTTCTGAAAATCAAGGAAATTTTTGGGAGAATTTGCCTCTGCGCACGTTTCCCTCTTAATCATGGCCTCACTTCAGAAAATCAAGGAAATTTTTGGGAGAATTTGCAGATGATATACAAGTAAATATACAGCAAATATTGTTTGGTAACAATTTTTCGCCTAAAGTCGTTTTTATTTTCCTTTTTGTGTGTTTTATGGTCAGTCTGTAAAAATGGCGTACTACGGGCGAAAGATCGTTCCCAGCAGCGATGTTGGAGTCCAAGATGCATCCAGACATCCTCCCTATGCTGTCCCTGAACCATTTCTGTGGTGTTTCCATCCTTTTCTGCCATTTTCCTATGGACCAGGCACCCTCCCCTCATCAGAGCAGGGGGTGCCTGGTGTAATGCTCGAGTCCTCCCATTGACTTCAATGGGGCTCGGGTGCTCGGCCGAGCACTCGAGCCTCAGGGGGTGCTCGGTCAGAGCACCCGAACACCCGAGCATTGGGGTGCTCGCTCATCACTAGTGATAGTGACAAAGAATAGAGGACATGGCAACTAGTAGTATCTAAGGTACAGGCCATAATTATGTGTGGGTTATTATTTGAAGATGTCAGTTCTCCTCTTAAAGAAAAATCCTAAATTATATCTTAGCCTACCAATGTTTTGGAGACCTCTCTATCATCAAGGTGGTAGTTCACTGGCTTTTTCTCTGTCACTCAAAGGGTTAAAGGTATAGTAATGTTTCACAAAAACAACAGCTTCAATTAATCTTCATAGTATTTGGGCCATGGAGAGTGTTATATCAATACTGTCAGAGTTGTAGTTCAAGAGTAATTGAATGATAAAGTATCTCCCTACTGCTCCTTTTACTTAATGTAAGCCGCCTCCCCTCAGATGTGGAATCTGGTCTATTGACCAGACAGGTCGCAGCAAGGGACAATCTTCTTACTGTGATCATAAGGAAAACCCTGCCCCCTTGACAGGTTTTTCCCTTATGCTCGCTGAAGATTGTCCTTCTCTGCGATCCATCTGGACAGTATTGCTGCTCTGAGGTGAGCAGTGTTACATCAGTAAAAGGGGAGGGAGGGGGATACTTTATCATTCAATTACTCTTGAACTACAACTCTGACAGTATTGAAATAACTAGGGGTGGGCGAAAAGTGTGAAAAATTATCTGCATGACTTTTCATGAAACACGGACGATTTTTTGCTTTTTTTTCACGTAAGTTTTCTCTTTTTCTCCAATGCAAAATGTTTCTCCTTTTTGCCTATTCCAGCAATTTTTTTGCATATTACAACACATTATTCTCCTATTCTAACACATTTTTTGCTTAGTCTAACACATATTTCTCCTATTCTAACACATTCTGACCCATTGTTTACCTATTCTAACACATTTTGCTCCTATTCTAACATATTTTTCTCCAATTATAACACATTTTTTCCTATGTTTAACATGGTGCAACATTTCCCAGCACGATATTACTTCTTCTGAGGGCTGTAGTGGAGAAGTAAGTAGCTGGAAGTCAAAGTTGTGAGTCCTACAGCAACATATACCTAGAAAAATGTGTTAGCATGCAGAATGCATATGTCCTTTTCACATAACACTAACTTCCTGCTTAAGTGACACTGGCACATATTCATGATGATATAAAAAAATAAAGTACAACCTGCAATGTGACAAATGTAAACAAAAACATGCTCATAACGCTAACTCTTATAATATATACATGAAATAACTAAATCAAAAGTGATGATTAATGACTGGCATCTGGATGGCAGCAAGAGACAAGAGGGTCCCCCAGAACGCCCAAACATTGGGTTTCATCCCAAAGTGCTCAAACAAAATGAAAAAATGACCCTGCACTCCTCCAAATCATAGTAACTTAGTAACATAGTAATTTAGGTTGAAAAAAGACTTGCGTCCATCTAGTTCAACTCTTTTCAGAATCAGAATATATACATGTGCCCTGTCTAGTGCATATATAATAACTATATTAATAAATATGAGGATTTAGTCCATCCAATGGCCATGAGATGTTAAGCTCACCAATCTCCCTCATATCTGGCAAATACCTACTCTATTATACCTTTACACCCTATCTAAATTAAAAAACAAAAAATAAAATTTTTTTTCAAAAACCTGAAAAAGAAGCTAATCAGATGTTATAAGGAAACGCATCACAGAAATTGGCATTGTGTACGCAATTAAAAAAAAGGGGGCAAACAATTTCATTAAAAAAGGTGTGAGAACCTTTCTTGAAATGAAACTCTTATGGCCTGCAGGAAGTGGCAACTGACCAAAGAGAACTGTGAGCCCTATCATCCTATTTATAAGTCAGAATATACCACCCCCGCAGGCCACATATGAAATAAGGTTGGTGAGCTTAACATCTCATGGTCATTGGATGGACTAAATCCTCATATTTATTAACCCCTTAAGGTCAGACGATCCCGCGGTGTCTGGTCCTTTAAGGACCAGATAGACGAGTTCGATGTGCATTCCCACTTGACTGATCATGTGGGGCGGCACATCGAAAGGAGGACTGAAAGAGATCGCTCCGGTCTTGGAGCGATCAATTTCAGTCCACGGTATTACTCAACACGCTCCTGCAGGAGCGCGGTGAGTAAAAGTACGTGACGTACCAGGACCGTCACTGGTCCTTAAGTGCCGGACCAGCGTGACGGTCCGGGTACGTCACAGGACGTGAAGGGGTTAATAGAGTTATTATATATGCACTAGACAGGGCACATGTATATATTCTGGTTTGGAGGAGTGCAGGGTCATTTTTCTTTTTGAATGTGGCAGATGTGTATGGTAGTGGTGGTGGGGGACTGGCGTGGTGTGATTGGTGGAACCTTGACAAACTGCATCCACCCCTGGAGGAGAGAGATCATCATCATTTATTGCACATGCTGCAGTCAATTTTTGCACTAACACTTTACTCCCACGTCCCTGCACTTTCTCCACCTTTCCCCCACTCATTTGCTAGACATTACTCAACTACTGTGTGTGTTTTTACTCAAAATTGATGGAGTGTGATGTCTTGCCTTGGCCCTCAACAAAATTCTCAATGTCTTCTGCTGTCTATCAAGTCTGCCTCAGTTACAGCGCTCCCAGTCAGCTGTCTAATATATTTGTTTAATTATTTATGTTTTTTCTTATTTATTTATTTATTTTTAAGTTGTCCACCATATCTTATCACAGTTAGTTTCAAAAAACAAAATCTACAACTTCTTTCCTCAAACTTCCCCAGCACAGAGACAATAAAAGTAAAATCAGCAAACAATTTGGAACCCAGCTGCCTGTGTCTTGCCAGTCAGTCACACCAAATTTTGGGGTATTTTGAGTCAACCTCCTTCCTCACTTCTTATCCACATTGTTCCACCTAGACTCCACTACTACAGAAAACAAATGTCCTATCTAAATGATTCCCTAAAACTATACTTCAATTCCCCTTTATTTGTCTATCTCCTCTTGCTCACAAACATGCTGCTCTCTCCTCTCACAAACGCAAAATGGCTGCTGTGAGAGACTGACAGCCTTTTATATGGCTGTAGAAAACTTTCGTGAGGTAGAAAAAAATTTCTACCTATTGATTTCAATGCAAAGAGCTAGGAGAAAAAAGAGGGAAAAAGCGGAAAAATGTTACTTTTCGTGGGAATTTTTTCACCAAGCAGAAAGTGCAATTTTTCGCCGATTTCAGTTTGAGGCGAAAATTTTCGCCCATCCCTAGAAATAACACTCTCCATGGCCCAAATACTATGGAGATTAATCAGAGCTGTTTTTTTGTGAAACATTACTATCCCTTTAACATCTTGATGCAGATTATTTTCCTCCATGGTAGTTTGGTTCCTCTGTCTCTCTCTCTTTTTCTCTCGCTCGCTCTCTCTCTCTCTATATATATATATATATATATATATATATATATATATATATATATATATATATATATATATATATACTAGTTGAACACGGACCACAGTGCCACTGCCACTCAGTCGCTGGGCAGTCACGTGCAGTAGAGACTGCCCGCGCCACGGCTGATACAGAGCTGGACGCTCCTGTCTACTGCACATGTCGCGGCTTTACACACGATTTAGCGCATTATTATATAGGATATATATATATATATATATATAAATACAAATTCTCCACTTAAGGTCATCCATCATCCAGCACTGTTTCATTGTTCACCTCTTTGGTGATACGTGACCTTCAAACGCTTTTAACACTGACCAGGTCAGGATGCCATTATAAAGGATTTGTTTAATAAAGTATTAATGAGAGATAAAAGCTTCCTTTCCTCACTATTGCTTCCTCTGAATTCTGAGGTTTATTTTCATAAATATTGCATTTCATCTTGGTAGAGCAATTAACATTTCAGATGCGGACTTCAACAGCATATTAACTTTCGATGCACTGGAGACATAGCTAGCACTCAATTAGTTTAGAGGAGATTATTTACTTCGTAATAACAACTTACTTACCCATTTGATTATAGAAAAATCATCAAAGTACTTGTTTTTTGAATATTATATAGTAAAACTAGCAGTATAGGACGGCGTTGCCCGTCTGTTTATTTTTCAACCAATACTTAACCCTTTCAACAGTAGAGGTCTACACAACATATTAGAATGCATTGCGTACCCTTCTGCCACTCAAAGGGTTAAAGTAAGCCTCACTGACACAGAACTGTATATATAATGCTTATGATACACACATGATTGTATGTATCATGTATATTACTGTACACACAGTGTGTACATTAATATACATAATATATAGTCCTGTGTCTACAGTGTGTACATTAATATACATTATATATACACTCGTGTGACTCAGCGTCACAACCCTTTGACTGCAAGACAACTATGCAATGCATTGCCTTGTGTACCCCTCTGTCAGTCAAAGGGTTAAGCATTGCTTAAAAAAAAAGAAGGGCAACGCCGTCCCACACTGCTAGTAAGTGAATATATGATTTACAGCAAGAGCAAAGTAGTTTATGTACACAGACTAATGTATATACACATATACACATACATTAATGTGAGTGTTATTGCTGTGGAGCAATGTTATACACTTCTATACACACCACACAGTTTAATCTCCTAAACACAGGGACATCAGGGTGATACACTTATATACACGCCACACAGCCTGATCTCCTAAACACAGGGACACCAAGGTGATACACTTATATACACACCACACAGTCTGATCTCCTAAACACAGGGACACTAGGGTGATACTCTTCTATACACACCACACAGTCTGATATCCTAAACACAGGGAAACCAGGGTGATACACTTATATACACACCACACAGTCTGATCTCCTAAACACAGGGACATCAGGGTGATACACTTATACACACCACACAGTCTAATCTCCTAAACACAGGGACACTAGGGTGATACACTTATATACACACACCACACAGTCTGATCTCCTAAACACAGGGACACCAGGGTGATACACTTATATACACACCACACAGTCTGATCTCCTAAACACAGGGAAACCAGGGTGATACACTTATATACACACACCACACAGTCTGATCTCCTAAACACAGGGACACCAGGGTGATACACTTATATACACACCACACAGTCTGATCTCCTAAACACAGGGACACCAGGGTGATACACTTATATACACACCACACAGTCTGATCTCCTAAACACAGGGAAACCAGGGTGATACACTTATATACACACACCACACAGTCTGATCTCCTAAACACAGGGACAACAGGGTGGGAAGAGGGACAGAAGGATTTGGGTGTCAATGAGGGATTGTCCATACTAAAGAGGAACACTTGGTAGGTATGGCAGTGTAACTCTTTTGGTGCCTGAGGGGTATCCAATGCATTGCTTGACAATGCTTTACATATCCCTGTGGAAGTGAAGGGGTTAACTGCTTGATAGTGAAACAGGGCTGTATGCAGGGCAATTTTTTGGAAAGTTTTGTGGCACTGAAAGGGTGAAAATAAATAAAACATGTGTTAGTGTGGAAGATGTACTTTAATCATGTAAGAACCAGCAGGGTATAAAATGCATTGCACAGCTCTCTGGTCCTTAAGTGCTAAGGCTGAAGGGGTAGTGTAAAAGTTGTGAAAGCAATTGTTTGTGAACCACTGCAGTAAATGTAAAGGTTAGAGGCAAACATATTTGCACTGAGGAGGTCCCCGAGCAGGTAGGGTTAAAATGAGAACTGAGCAGACAGAATGTGACAGCATGAACCTGGGACGGCTGAGGGGGAGAGAATGATAGATTACAGGCTGTCACACATTTCACTGGTATAAAGAAGTTTGTGTAAAGACTCACATGCACTGGGTTTCGTTTTGTGGAAGGTAGCTTTTCAGCAGAGGAGACGATGAGGTCAGAGAGCATTCATAGAGAAGCGCGCAGCATTTGGAGATAGCTGTGGCATGGGGAGCGGTCAGAAAACACACAAGCATTTGAATTACGTACAGCTGAAGATGCAACTCTCATGATTGATGGCCTGTATGTGAAGGAGATGTATGTGGAGGACTGGCTATGTAAATTACCTACGTTTAGCACAGTAGAAGATACTGAAGTGATTCGGGGTGGAGTGTGTAAGGGTGTGTTGCGATTAACCGTTTGAGAGCCAGAGGTATGCACAAGGCACTGCAAAGCAATGCATTGTGCACCCCTTTGGCCTCAAATGGTTAATGCAGAGTGCATGAAGAATGCGATGAGCCGTATGGTTAGTGAGAAAATGAACAGTAAGGTTGGCATTGTGTTCAGTAATTCTTTCAGCGTCCCGTGTAGTACTGTGTGCTCCATAACGTGATGAGTGCCAGGGAGGGATGGAAAACTTTGCTTTTGGATAGCTCTCTGGCACTCGCCATGTTATGGAGCACACAGTACTGCACGGGGAACACCAATAAACATATGGAGGGCAATTGCATTTGCATTCAAAATAGCATAAGGGTAGCCTTTCAGTGCTCCATGAAATAGAACACAAAGACAGCCTAGGTGGGGAAGACTTGGGACTCAAAAGGCTAAACACCTGAATGTTCAATATTAACCCTTGGAGTGCCAGAGGAGTGTGCAACACATTGCTTTGCAATGAGTTGCATACCCCACTGGCACTCAAAAGGTTAAGTCTGTTCATTGAGTGTCTGTAAGTGAAGCTGAAAGGTACATGTCCTGAGATGGAATGCAGTGAAGCGGCATAAGTGGGATATTAACCCTGGGAGTGCCAGAGAGATAGTGAACACATTGCGTACTTCTGTAGCACTCAAAGGGTTAAACTCCACATTCCATCTCATCAGAAGTAACTTATAGCTCCACTTGCAGACACTCGATGAACAATACTGGATCGTACTGGTATCCATGAGTTGTGTACCTTGTACAGTGGCAGCTTGCTCCCACCCCCTCACCTCAGCCATGTTGCACAGTGTCCCGCAGGTCAGGCTAGTGTATCGCGCTGACTCCATAGTAGACATGTAGTGGCAATGTGCAGACCTGTCCCTTCTTCCATGGTAGGCCAACTGTGTCCTCATGATTTGTGTTTAGTCGTAAGTCAGTGTGTGAGTGAGGGACATGCAGCATCTACAGCAGGCAGATCGGTGGCTGAAGACAGGCAGGATACAGGTAGCAGAGCTGGTGTGTGTGTGTTTGTCTGTGGTGTAGGAGTGAATGGCAGCCATTTTGTTTTTTCCTCAGTTGTATAGTGGTGGGCGGGCTGGATAGTGGGGGAGGGCCAAGTCCCTGCATGATTTTCATAGGAGTAGCAGTGGCCGAAGGCCACTGCAAATCCTATGAAAATCACGCTCCCATTGAATCATCCAATGGGAGCAGTAACTCTTTCATTCTGCCGCCCCTGGGTGTGTTTTGCCAGGCACAAAGTCTTCTTTTATATATATAGATTTCTAATAAACTGGTATCAAGTCAGATTTTACTTGTATGTTTGAGCTCCAGATAGGTGGGCAAATCACATCCAAGCAATGCATTGCTCACTCCTTGGTGATTAAAGGGTTACATAACTAATCTGGTGAAGTAGCCCATGTCCCATTGCTATGGGGGTCATGATTGGTCTAAGTTCCTCATGCCCCTGAGAAAGGAATAGTGGGGTATATAGATGGCCATTGTCTCTTCATCTGTATGGTAGGGGGGCATAGGGGTTGCAAAACGCCTTCATGATATATTTTTAAGGTATGTCTTCAATTCTTTGTACGTAGTCTGGGAAATCTTGGCCAATGTAGACACCTTTCTTGGTCCTGTTGTTATTGATTTGTAAACAATGTCTGAGTGATTCAACAATTTCATCAGATAATTTTTGTTAGCATCAATAAGGCTGAAGTTCAAGGGTTTGTATCAATAGTTTCATTGGGACTTAATTCAGCCTGGGTGTGGTCAGACCATGAGATGGCACAAAGAGAAGATTTTTTGAGGTACAGTGTAGGAAAGCTTAGTTTATAATGGTATGGTCTGTCCTTGATTATGAAATATGTGGATGTTAATAGAAGATACAGTCTCCTAGAAGGATTTAGAGTAGTATCCCATGTTGTTTTATGGATTTTAAAATCAAGTTTAGTTGAGGTTTTGGACCGTGTCCTTTTAGGACTCATTTGGAGAGCAGTGAAGGTGACGGACTATGGAGAGTTGAGACTGCTTCCACTATTGTTAGTCTGAAAAGCAGCTACTATATGCATTGAGTTGAATGTACAGTAAATCAGTCTTTATTATCTTTTGGTGCAATAATACTAGCTGTGGTTAGATGTTAAGATACAAGATGGCCTTTTATGAAAATATGTGTACTCTCAGGGTCATTTTTTTATGTCTTCTATTACCAGAGGAAGATTCCTGTCAAGGAGAACACTAGCTTGTCTCTTTTTTTCCTCAGTAAAGGAACCAAATAGTGTCTGGTACAATGCCCTTTACAGTATCTGGAGGGGGGGTAGCATTTGAGGATAATGTGTGTTTCTTTCAAATGCATACTTGCACTTTGGTTTTAGAACATTTTCTGAGCGCATTTTGCTGAGTCTTTAGACCATTTACAAAAAAAAGATTTTCATATTCAAGATGCTGTTATCTGCAATGGGTGTATTTACCTATTGTCACAGTGCCTTACCTCGGCCTGCGCCATTCGGCCAGGAGCAGGGTTCTGGACTGACACTCTGACGGCACTAGCTGCGTCCCTCTTCCCTGCAGCCTGGTCGCGTATGTTTCTTGCTACTGGCATCATGAATCAGGCACTTGCCTGGATGCCTGTTATAGGCCCAGCCTGGGGGACCTAATTGGTCCCGCCTTCTCCTACTCCTTTATAAACCTCTCTGGGTCTGTGTATCATTACCCTTACATTGGTGTTCAGTGCAGTTCTAGTTCGTGTTGCTCCTGTATCCTGTGTATGACCTGGCTTGTCTGACTATCCATTCTGGTGCTGATCTGTGACTTTGTCTGACCACTCTACCTGTGCACTCTTTTGGCTTTAGACATCCAATCTGGTGCAGACCTGTGGCTCTGGCTGACTACTCACTTTCTATGAACCTGGCTTGTCTGACTATCCAACCTGGTGCAGACCTGGGGCTCTGTCCAGCTATCCTCCCAGTGTTGCCTTCTACTATTAGACATCCTATCTGGTGGAGACCTGAGGCTCTGGCTGACTAACCGCTCTGTGTATGAACCTGGCTTGTCTGGTTATCCTAGCTGGTGCTGACCAGTAGCTCTGTTAGTTCACTTCGCTGTGTGGCTCCTTTCCCCACAGACATCCATCCTAGTGCAGACCTGGGGCTCTGGCAGACTCTGACCTTACTGACTGCAGGTGTGAGTCAGCAGTCTCCATTGTTGCCATCCTTATTGGAGACGAGCTCTTCCTTACTGACTGCAGGCGTGAGTCAGTAGTCTCCCTTGTTGCTATATTTTGGGATACTGTAGGTTCTGTGTGCGTTCCACCTATTAACCAAAGACTACTAGTGTTGAGCGAGCATGCTCGGCCGATGCTCGGATCGGCTCGAGCATCGCTCTGCTCGGCACAGGCGGTACTCGTACGAGTACCGCATGTGCTCGCCCGCCATGTTCGGGTCTCCTCCCCGCACGTTTTGCGGCTGCTGCGCAGCCAATAAACGTGCAGGGAGGCTCTGACATCAGTGTAATGCCAGCAGCCATGTTGGCTGCTGGCATTACACTGATTGGCTGGCCAGAACCCGTGGTCGGGTGCTGTATAGCACCTGACCATCGAGTTCGGCTCAGTCTTAGCCAGGGAGAGCTGAGGATAGGAAGGGAAAGTCAGTGTAGGGAGGAAAAAAAGCAAAATTGTGAAAAAAAAGAACCAAAAGTCCTTTTTAGGACTACTGTGTGTGGGGGCAGCAGGTTATTTTGTGTGGGGGGAAAAAAAGCAAAAAAAAAATATATATATTCTGTTTAGTGTGCAAAGTTGCAGATTAGAGCACATTCTGTTTAGTGTGCACAGTTGCAGATTAGAGCACATTCTGTTTAGTGTGCAAAGTTGCAGATTAGAGCACATTCTGTTTAGTGTGCAAAGTTGCAGATTAGAGCACATTCTGTTAAGTCTTCAAACTAAAATATCAAAGTCACATATTCCATTCAGTGTGCGTCGCCGCAGTTTAGCAGCACATTCTGTGTACTGTGCAGAGTTGCAGAATAGGAAGAAATACTGTTAAGTCTTCAAACTAAAATATCAAAGTCACATATTCCATTCAGTGTGCTTCGCCGCAGTTTAGCAGCACATTCTGTGTACTGTGCAGAGTTGCAGAATAGGAAGAAATACTGTTAAGTCTTCAAACTAAAATATCACAGTCACATATTCCATTCAGTGTGCTTCGCCGCAGTTTAGCAGCACATTCTGTGTACTCTGCACAGTTGCAGAATAGGAAGAAATACTGTTAAGTCTTCAAACTCAAATATCAAAGTCACATATTCCATTCAGTGTGCTTCGCCGCAGTTTAGCAGCACATTCTGTGTACTCTGCACAGTTGCAGAATAGGAAGAAATACTGTTAAGTTTTCAAACTCAAATATCAAAGTCACATATTCCATTCAGTGTGTGTCACCGCAGTTTAGCAGCCTATTCTGTGTACTCTGCACAGTTGCAGAATAGGAAGAAATACTGTTAAGTTTTCAAACTCAAATTTTAAAGTCACATATTCCATTCAGTGTGTGTCACCGCAGTTTAGCAGCCTATTCTGTGTACTCTGCACAGTTGCAGAATAGGAAGAAATACTGTTAAGTTTTCAAACTCAAATTTTAAAGTCACATATTCCATTCAGTGTTGGTCACCGCAGTTTAGCAGCCTATTCTGTGTACTCTGCACAGTTGCAGAATAGGAAGAAATACTGTTAAGTTTTCAAACTCAAATTTTAAAGTCACATATTCCATTCAGTGTGTGTCACCGCAGTTTAGCAGCCTATTCTGTGTACTCTGCACAGTTGCAGAATAGGAAGAAATACTGTTAAGTTTTCAAACTCAAATATTAAAGTCACATATTCCATTCTGTGTGTGTCACCGCAGTTTAGCAGCCTATTCTGTGTACTCTGCACAGTTGCAGAATAGGAAGAAATACTGTTAAGTTTTCAAACTCAAATATTAAAGTCACATATTCCATTCTGTGTGTGTCACCGCAGTTTAGCAGCCTATTCTGTGTACTCTGCACAGTTGCAGAATAGGAAGAAATACTGTTAACTTTTCAAACTCAAATATTAAAGTCACATATTCCATTCAGTGTGTGTCACCGCAGTTTAGCAGCCTATTCTGTGTACTCTGCACAGTTGCAGAATAGGAAGAAATACTGTTATGTTTTCAAACTCAAATATTAAAGTCACATATTCCATTCAGTGTGTGTCACCGCAGTTTAGCAGCCTATTCTGTGTACTCTGCACAGTTGCAGAATAGGAAGAAATACTGTTAAGTTTTCAAACTCAAATATTAAAGTCACATATTCCATTCTGTGTGTGTCACCGCAGTTTAGCAGCCTATTCTGTGTACTCTGCACAGTTGCAGAATAGGAAGAAATACTGTTAAGTTTTCAAACTCAAATATTAAAGTCACATATTCCATTCTGTGTGTGTTACCGCAGTTTAGCAGCCTATTCTGTGTACTCTGCACAGTTGCAGAATAGGAAGAAATACTGTTAAGTTTTCAAACTCAAATATTAAAGTCACATATTCCATTCAGTGTGTGTCACCGCAGTTTAGCAGCCTATTCTGTGTACTCTGCACAGTTGCAGAATAGGAAGAAATACTGTTAAATTTTCAAACTCAAATTTTAAAGTCACATATTCCATTCAGTGTGTGTCACCGCAGTTTAGCAGCCTATTCTGTGTACTCTGCACAGTTGCAGAATAGGAAGAAATACTGTTAAGTTTTCAAACTCAAATTTTAAAGTCACATATTCCATTCAGTGTGTGTCACCGCAGTTTAGCAGCCTATTCTGTGTACTCTGCACAGTTGCAGAATAGGAAGAAATACTGTTAAGTTTTCAAACTCAAATTTTAAAGTCACATATTCCATTCAGTGTGTGTCACCGCAGTTTAGCAGCCTATTCTGTGTACTCTGCACAGTTGCAGAATAGGAAGAAATACTGTTAAGTTTTCAAACTCAAATATTAAAGTCACATTTTCCATTCTGTGTGTGTCACCGCAGTTTAGCAGCCTATTCTGTGTACTCTGCACAGTTGCAGAATAGGAAGAAATACTGTTAAGTTTTCAAACTCAAATATTAAAGTCACATATTCCATTCAGTGTGTGTCACCGCAGTTTAGCAGCCTATTCTGTGTACTCTGCACAGTTGCAGAATAGGAAGAAATACTGTTAAGTTTTCAAACTCAAATTTTAAAGTCACATATTCCATTCAGTGTGTGTCACCGCAGTTTAGCAGCCTATTCTGTGTACTCTGCACAGTTGCAGAATAGGAAGAAATACTGTTAAGTTTTCAAACTCAAATTTTAAAGTCACATATTCCATTCAGTGTGTGTCACCGCAGTTTAGCAGCCTATTCTGTGTACTCTGCACAGTTGCAGAATAGGAAGAAATACTGTTAAGTTTTCAAACTCAAATTTTAAAGTCACATATTCCATTCAGTGTGTGTCACCGCAGTTTAGCAGCCTATTCTGTGTACTCTGCACAGTTGCAGAATAGGAAGAAATACTGTTAAGTTTTCAAACTCAAATATTAAAGTCACATATTCCATTCAGTGTGTGTCACCGCAGTTTAGCAGCCTATTCTGTGTACTCTGCACAGTTGCAGAATAGGAAGAAATACTGTTAAGTTTTCAAACTCAAATTTTAAAGTCACATATTCCATTCAGTGTGTGTCACCGCAGTTTAGCAGCCTATTCTGTGTACTCTGCACAGTTGCAGAATAGGAAGAAATACTGTTAAGTTTTCAAACTCAAATATTAAAGTCACATATTCCATTCAGTGTGTGTCACCGCAGTTTAGCAGCCTATTCTGTGTACTCTGCACAGTTGCAGAATAGGAAGAAATACTGTTAAGTTTTCAAACTCAAATATTAAAGTCACATATTCCATTCTGTGTGTGTCACCGCAGTTTAGCAGCCTATTCTGTGTACTCTGCACAGTTGCAGAATAGGAAGAAATACTGTTAAGTTTTCAAACTCAAATTTTAAAGTCACATATTCCATTCATTGTGTGTCACCGCAGTTTAGCAGCCTATTCTGTGTACTCTGCACAGTTGCAGAATAGGAAGAAATACTGTTAAGTTTTCAAACTCAAATATTAAAGTCACATATTCCATTCAGTGTGTGTCACCGCAGTTTAGCAGCCTATTCTGTGTACTCTGCACAGTTGCAGAATAGGAAGAAATACTGTTAAGTTTTCAAACTCAAATTTTAAAGTCACATATTCCATTCAGTGTGTGTCACCGCAGTTTAGCAGCCTATTCTGTGTACTCTGCACAGTTGCAGAATAGGAAGAAATACTGTTAAGTTTTCAAACTCAAATTTTAAAGTCACATATTCCATTCAGTGTGTGTCACCGCAGTTTAGCAGCCTATTCTGTGTACTCTGCACAGTTGCAGAATAGGAAGAAATACTGTTAAGTTTTCAAACTCAAATTTTAAAGTCACATATTCCATTCAGTGTGTGTCACCGCAGTTTAGCAGCCTATTCTGTGTACTCTGCACAGTTGCAGAATAGGAAGAAATACTGTTAAGTTTTCAAACTCAAATATTAAAGTCACATATTCCATTCTGTGTGTGTCACCGCAGTTTAGCAGCCTATTCTGTGTACTCTGCACAGTTGCAGAATAGGAAGAAATACTGTTAAGTTTTCAAACTCAAATATTAAAGTCACATATTCCATTCTGTGTGTGTCACCGCAGTTTAGCAGCCTATTCTGTGTACTCTGCACAGTTGCAGAATAGGAAGAAATACTGTTAAGTTTTCAAACTCAAATATTAAAGTCACATATTCCATTCAGTGTGTGTCACCGCAGTTTAGCAGCCTATTCTGTGTACTCTGCACAGTTGCAGAATAGGAAGAAATACTCTTATGTTTTCAAACTCAAATATTAAAGTCACATATTCCATTCAGTGTGTGTCACCGCAGTTTAGCAGCCTATTCTGTGTACTCTGCACAGTTGCAGAATAGGAAGAAATACTGTTAAGTTTTCAAACTCAAATATTAAAGTCACATATTCCATTCTGTGTGTGTCACTGCAGTTTAGCAGCCTATTCTGTGTACTCTGCACAGTTGCAGAATAGGAAGAAATACTGTTAAGTTTTCAAACTCAAATATTAAAGTCACATATTCCGTGTAAGATGAAGAAGGTGGGTAAAAAGGGACGGGGAAGTGGACGTGATCCTGATAGTTCAGGGCGCGGGTCAGGACGCGGAGAAACTGTGCCTGGTGCCAGAGCACAAGAAAGAAAGACATCCACCATACCTAGCTTCATGTCTAATTTTACAGGGCGTCGCAGGACATCACTCTCGAGGTCCGACCACTGCGAACAGTTGGTCGGTTGGATGACAGCTGATACTGCTTCCAGTCGGTTAAGCACCACCCTGTCTTCCACCAAGTCCACTCTCAGTAGCCAAGAGTCTGGTCAACATAATCCTCACTCTGATCATCCTTCCTCCCACCATAGACGGTCTGGTCAAAGAAGTGATCCCAAACTGGGATATAGTGAGGAGCTCGTCTCATCACCAATCCTTCATTTGACCCTCTCTCCAAGCACGCTTGCAGAGGAACATGACATCTTGTGCCCTGATTCACAACCTCTAGAGGGTACCCAATCACAAGAAGATGACAGATGTGAACGGCATTTAAGGTCAAAGGAAGTAGTGGATGATGATGATGATGATGAGACACAGTTGCCATTAAATCAACCACTATTTCCGTCTCAAGACCTTGTTGAGGAGAATGTTATACAGTTGTCAATGACTGAGTATGTGGTGGGATCAAGACATGAGGAGGATGATCAGAGTGAGGAAGTGGAGGAGGACTTGGTGGACGATGAGGTGACTGACCCCACCTGGGAAGGTGTAGAGCCGAGCGATGACAGCAGTCCTGAGGGTGAGCCATCTGCAGCACCGCAACAGGCTGGAAGAGGCAGTGGTGTGGCTACAGAAAGAAGGCGGACCGCACCAAACCGGCCCGCAAATGTTCCACGGAGCACCCCCTTGCGTAAATCTACCTTGCCAAAGGGTAGGTGTTCCGCGGTATGGCGTTTTTTTAAGGAAAGTGCGCATGATAAAAGAATTGTAGTTTGCAACCTGTGCCACACCAGAATGAGCCGAGGCATGAACACTAGAAACCTCACCACCAGCAGCATGATCCGACACATGGCATCCAAGCACCGTAGTAAGTGGGAGGAACGCCTGGATCGCCCATCTGTGTCTGCAGGCCACACCACTGCCTCCTCTTCCCCTGTTTTCGGTGCCGGCCAATCGCCTGTCGAAGGCGCAGGCCCGCATACCTCCCGCCCTGCACCTGTACCATCTGAAGCACCATCAGCGACCACATCCACTTCCCTGTCCCAGCGCAGCGTCCAAATGTCGTTACCCCAGGCATTTGAGCGCAAGAGAAAATACCCAGCCACCCACCCACAGGCCATAGCACTAACCTCACACCTTTCCAAATTACTGGCCATCGAAATGCTGCCATTTAGGCTTGTGGACACTGAGTCCTTCCGCAGCCTGATGGCAGCAGCTGTCCCTCGGTACGCGGTCCCCAGCCGCCACTACTTTTCCCGGTGTGCCATCCCCGCATTACACCACCATGTGTCCCGTAACATCACCCGTGCCCTGACCAACGCAGTTACTGGGAAGGTCCACTTAACGACTGACACATGGACAAGTGCTTGTGGCCAGGGACGCTACATTTCCCTGACGGCACACTGGGTGAATGTCGTGGAGGCTGGGAGCGACTCGGACCCTGGGATGGCACGGGTGCTACCCACGCCGAGGATTGCGGGCCCTACCTCCATCAGGGTTTCCGCCAGCACCTACGTTATTGGCTCCTCCTCCTCCGTTTCCACCTCCGAATTCTCTACACGCAGCGCCACTCACCCATCAGCCGTTAGCTGGAAGCAGTGTAGCACTGCAGTGGGGAAGCGTCAACAGGCCGTGCTGAAGCTGATCTGCCTTGGGGACAAACAGCACATGGCCTCAGAGCTGTTGCAGGGGATTAGTCACCAGACCGAGCAGTGGCTCTCGCCACTCAACCTGCAACCAGGCATGGTTGTGTGTGATAATGGGCGTAACTTGGTGGCGGCTTTGGAGCTCGGCAAGCTCACACACGTACCATGCCTAGCGCATGTATTTAATTTAGTGGTTCAGCGATTTCTAAAAACCTACCCCAATGTGCATGATCTCTTGACCAAGGTGCGCCGCGTGTGTGCACATTTCCGTAAGTCATCTACAGCTTAGGCCGGCCTGTTGAAGCTGCAGCAGCGCTTACAATTGCCAGCTCACCGGCTGCTGTGTGACGTGAGGACGCGCTGGAACTCCACCTTCCACATGTTGGCCCGGCTTTGTGAGCAGCAGAGGGCAGTAGTGGAGTACCAGCTGTTACACGGTCGTCGCCTCTCCGTTCAACTTCCTGTAATCAGAAGTGAGGAGTGGGAATGGATGTCAGACCTCTGCGAGGTTTTACGCAATTTTGAGGAATCGACACAGATGGTGAGCGGCGATAACGCTATTATCAGTGTAACCATCCCACTTCTGTGTCTACTGAAACGCTCGCTGCTCACAATTAAAACCGACGCTTTGCATGTGGAAGAGGTGGAAATGGGGGAGGAAGAGCTTACACAAGGTGATAGCCAGAGCACCCTCACTTCGTCTTCTCAGCGACAATTGGAGGAGGCGGAGGAGGAGGAGGAGGAGGTTGCCTCCGCTACAGAGGGTAGCCATGGAACTTTAGTTCCATCTCTTCAGCGTGGGTGGGCAGAAGAGGAGGAAGAGGATGAGGATATTGAGAGTCATCCTCCTGGTGAGGACAGCGAAATCTTGACTGTTGGTACTCTGGCACACATGGCTGACTTTATGTTAGGCTGCCTTTCCCGTGACCCACGCATTGTACGCATTTTAGACAACACGGATTCTGGACCCCCGCTACAAAGAGAATTTCTCATCTCTCATTCCTCCGGTGGAGAGGACAAGCAAAATGGTGCAATACCAGAAGGTTCTTGTTGAAAAATTGCTCCAAAATTTTCCATCTGACAACGCTGGCGGCAGAGTACGTGCTACCTTGGCCAACCGAGAAGGGGAGAAAAGGGGAGCACACAGCAGTTCCGACAAAGGCAGGGCAACACTCTCCAAGGCGTGGGACACCTTCATGACACCCCGCCAGCACCCTCACCCTGATGCGCAGCCTAGTGTCACAAGGAGGGAAAAGTTTTGGAAGATGGTGAAGGAGTACGTAGCAGACCGTGTCAGCGTCCTCAATGATCCCTCTGTGCCTTACAACTACTGGGTGTCCAAGCTGGACACGTGATATGAACTGGCACTCTAGGCCTTGGAGGTGCTGGCCTGCCCTGCCGCCAGCGTTCTGTCTGAGCGGGTATTTAGTGCTGCTGGTGGCATCATAACAGATAAGCGTATCCGCCTTTCCACCGACAATGCTGATAGGTTGACACTTATAAAAATGAACAAGGCCTGGATTTCCCCTGACTTCTCCACTCCACTGGAGGAAAGCCCCGGGGGAACATAAACTCACTTTACATATATTATTTACAATGATGGGAATACTCTGTATTCCCATTCACCCCTTCCACCCAAAAAACGGGTATATGGTTGACTCTTAATCTTCTCATCCTCCTCCTCCTCTTCCATATGCCCTGTGCTATAATTTTTATATAGGGCCAGCTCACCAGCGGGCCCTGTGATATAATTTTTATATAGGGCCAGCTCACCAGCGGGCCCTGTTTGACAATTTTTATATAGGTCAGCTCACCAGCGGGCCTTCTCATATAATGTTTTATTGGGTCAGCTCTCTAGCGGGCCCTCTCATATAATGTTTTATAGCGTCAGCTCACTAGCGGGCCTTCGCATATAATGTTTTATAGCGTCAGCTCACTAGCGGGCCTTCGCATATAATGTTTAGGATGGTCAGCTCTGCAGCAGACCCTCACCCATAATGTTTTAGATGGTCAGTTCAGCGCACGTTTCCCTCTTAATCATGGCCTCAGTTCAATAAAATCAAGGAAATTTTTGGGATAATTTGACTCTGCGCACGTTTCCCTCTTAATCATGGC
Organism: Rhinophrynus dorsalis; assembly: GCA_037306005.1. Classification (NCBI taxonomy): domain Eukaryota; kingdom Metazoa; phylum Chordata; class Amphibia; order Anura; family Rhinophrynidae; genus Rhinophrynus; species Rhinophrynus dorsalis. The sequence continues at coordinate 479,133,791 of CM074723.1, read as the reverse complement.
CTCACTTCAGAAAATCAAGGAAATTTTTGGGAGAATTTGCCTCTGCGCACGTTTCCCTCTTAATCATGGCCTCACTTCAGAAAATCAAGGAAATTTTTGGGATAATTTGCCTCTGCGCACGTTTCCCTCTTAATCATGGCCTCACTTCAGAAAATCAAGGAAATTTTTGGGAGAATTTGCAGATGATATACAAGTAAATATACAGCAAATATTGTTTGGTAACAATTTTTCACCTAAAGTCGTTTTTATTTTCCTTTTTGTGTGTTTTATGGTCAGTCTGTAAAAATGGCGTACTACGGGCGAAAGATCATTCCCAGCAGCGATGTTGGAGTCCAAGATGCATCCAGACATCCTCCCTATGCTGTCCCTGAACCATTTCTGTGGTGTTTCCATCATTTTCTGCCCTTTTCCTATGGACCAGGCACCCTCCCCTCATCAGAGCAGGGGGTGCCTGGTGTAATGCTCGAGTCCTCCCATTGACTTCAATGGGGCTCGGGTGCTCGGCCGAGCACTCGAGCCTCAGGGGGTGCTCGGTCAGAGCACCCGAACACCCGAGCATTGGGGTGCTCGCTCATCACTAAAGACTACCAGTTGGCTTCAGGCTAGTCTTCAGCAGACGTTGTTGACCTGTCGGCAGGCTTCTATTTCTGATAGAGTCACTAGCCTCTCCAGTCACCCTCTGCTTATAGTATATTCATTTATTGCATATTGTTTATTATCCAAATAAAGGTGATTTTAACTATACCGTCTGACTACTTGTCTTGCTTGAGAACTGTAACACCTATCCCCCATGTCTCGCTATCCATCGTGGGGCTAATAAATGACAACAGGTGAACTGTACATCAAATTTCCATCTACAGATCTCTGGCAAGCAAAAGGGTCAGTATTCCCCTCCACCTATATCGGGGAGATGGAGAATCAAAAGGTTTGATGAGATCGGAATTTGGGGAAGGGGTTAGGGAAAGTGGGGTTAGCTTTTTAATGATGCATGGGAAAGGTAGTCAGTTGTTGGAATACCTCTCCCATCATTCCCAACCATCCTTTGGTTCATTGCCATTCTTATGTATAATGAAATGGAGCTTGGATTTTCATTTCTACAGTGTAACGGACCAAGCAGTGAAGGGGGGGTGCATTAAGAGGGTATGTAGGGAAGAGGGTCTGCGTGTAACTTTTTATTTCTCTCAAAGTAAAAGCAGCTCCAATTAATCTTCATAGTATTTGGTCCATGGAGAGTGTTATTTCAATGCTGTCAGAGTTGTAGCACAAGCGAAATTCAAAGCTAAACTATCCCCCTCCCGCCCTAAGTTGTCATAAATATTTATGTTAACTATTAACATAAAAAAGACTAATATAAGATTTTGAAAGCTTTTTCAAATTGACCTAAGCTGTCATAAGGTGTTTCAGGTTATGTGTTTTAACCTCCAGGCATGGCATAATGACTAACTTCCTGCAAGGTAGTAACGACTTCAGGCCCGGATTTCTGAATAGGCAGACAAGACACTTGCCTAGGGCACCCGATTTTCAGGGGCGCTTTGCAATGCCATTGTCACACCCACAAATTCGGGTGCCTCACACTGCCATTTGAATTTATATTTTTCCTGTGAGCGTGCGCCTAGGTTATGCCCTCAACTCAAGGGCGCAGAGGCTGTTACCTGGTTCTTGTTTAGTAGTCTATGCCGCCGGGGCGGCCCCATGTGACCCACTGCTGCATCTGATGTCACAAGACGTCCCAAGGTGACTAATGAGAACAGCGGTAGAGGCTCTCTGTTCTCATTGGTCACCGCTCTCTGTTCTCATTGGCCACCACGCTGCCGACGAACAGTCACGTACCCGCAAGGAGGTATTGGGAGCAGCCCTGAGCCTAACTAAATAAATGCTCCTGCGCCCTATACCCTGTATTTGGAGACTGTTGGCTGAGTGAAGAGGGAGCATTTTGTTGCAGCTCAGAGGCGGGTTGTCAGCGATACAGTGGCATTTGTGGTTTGGCTCAGAGGCGGGTTACCAGCGCTACAGTAACAGTTGTGCACTTGTGGTTCGGCTCAGAGGTGGCAGCATGTTACCAGAGTTACAGTGGCAATTGTGGACTGGAATTCTGGTTCGGCTCAGAGGTGCTACAGACAGCAGGCTGGCCAGTTGTTGCGGACAGGTGGCAGTGGTATGCAGTAGCCTGGTACGTGTGCTGCTCACAATTATATTTATTTCTTAGGTGGATGTACTGTACTGTTGGTTGCTACAGCACACACTTCAAATTAACTAAGTTATTTCTGGTGCTCCAAGCTTGTATTTATAACTTCACTTACAAAGTAGCTGGGCACACAGTTAAAGGGGAACTACCACTCCACACAATCTAAAAATAGGTGTGGTCAATTGAGGTGTGTGGCCAAGTGAGAGGCGTGGTTAGGGGGTGGGGCAAAGACGGGGCTAGGGGTGCCAGGCATTGTTGTGCCTAGGGGCGCCTGAGATGTAGATCCGTCCCTGAACGACTTCACTTCTGGCTCTGAAGCGGTAGGATTTAGTGTAACCTGAGCTGTCCAAAACTGGTCTGGAGGAGCGAGGAAAAACCCGGAATGTGGTGACAAGGATTGGTAAGAAAGGAAAATATTATCTCCTACAGGAGAAAGGGGGACAAGAAAATGTGACATTTACATGATGTTGTTTAGTAGGATTTCAATACCATCCCCTGTAAAAGTAGCACGTTGTATTTGGCATTATGAAGATAGGAAAAATGTGAATATGCACTTTAATCCCTATCTATTTCTTAAAGGGGATCTATCTCCCCTATACATGTTGGTCTCAGTAGTTAGCTTATGTAGTTACTAGCTGGTAAAACTGTTTAATTTTTTTAATAAAATCAGTATTTTGCAGAATTTAATCAAGTCCTGGTCCCTACTTCCAGACAGACTACTGTTACCAGCTTTGTACAGCAGTCTGTCACTCTTTCTCTGTTCACCTTGCTCTATCCAGACTCCTCCGATGGCGGAGGCTTTCTGTGTGTAAGCTGGAGCAGTCTCTGGCCAATGAGAGTGCTCAAGCTTACAGGCAAAAAGCCTGCGTCATTGGAGGAGGCTGGATAGAGAGGGGTTAGAGGCAGAGTGGCAGACTGGGGTAGAGAGCTGGTAATCACAGTCTGTTCAGAAGTAGGGTACAGGGCAGTATTTAGTGGATTAAATTCTGCAAAATACAGATTTAATTAAAAAAATGAAACAGTTTTACCAGCTAGTTGCTACATTAACTATTGAGACCAACATATATAGGGGTGATAGATCCCCTTTAGTGTAAGCGGTGAAGTCTGCTCATGACAGGCTGCAGAACACCTCTGCCCTGCAGCCTGTCAATCTCAGCATCCTCCCCCCCCCCAGCCGCTCCCCGTTACCAATTCCTATGATGATGGAGGATTGCAGCATATCAGCTGGAGCTGTCTAATTGGCAAGAGTCTGCCACAGCTCACATGCTGGAATACTCTGTCATCGGAGGAGGTGGTAATGGGGAGCAACTGGGGAGGGGGAAGAGGCTGAGATTGAGGTGTCCCATAGCCTGTCATGAACGGACGTTGCTTGGTTTCATTAATAAACATTTATCTCCGTCAATATAGCATTCTTTTTTAAACCATATTTAAAATGTATTGGCATTGAACATTCATATGAGAAGCACTTTACTGGAGGAGAGAGTTCCCCTTTAAAAGAGCAGTAAACTTTTTTTATGAAAAAATATATGTTGTAGGGATTTTCCTATTGAGTAAAATAAGGGTACTCTCAGTGCCGAGAGATTTATATTTCCAGAGTTATTACAGTTTAAACCCATGTTTTTTTACATTAGCAGTGCCCTCTAGTGGTCAAATTCTAATTAGATTTCTTGTTAGATTCTAATAGAGAGGAAAGTCAGAGACATACAGTTCTCCACAGAATATGATAGAAACTGCTGAGTCACTTCCTGTCAGTTAGAACAATCAGGAAGTAAACACAGTAAATTCATTTCCTGTCAGTTAGATCTATCAGGAAGTAAACACAGTAAATTCACTTCCTGATTATTTAAACTGCTATAAATTTTGAATAAAACATCCAACAGCAATGGGAGTGACCTTGTTTTATTCAGCAGGAAATGATCTACAAGATACGTGTTTTCATAAAAAAAGTTTACTGATCCTTTAAATGACTATGTATCATTACTTTGTTTTTTCTCCACTGCTTCGGACTGGTCTTTCAATTCTAGCCTTTTTAATCTATATATTCTTCATATGCTTCTGTGAAATGATAAACCGAGTGTAAATAAAGGAATTACTTTAATTTTGGAGCAAGTGCACATTGCAAGTCAAAGCCACATAAAAGACTTTATGACTAGCCAACATGAGCTTGTAAGAGGAGAGTAACCTAACTCGAATTAATCCTGTGGTTAGCCATAAAGTCATCTTAAAACTCCTGAGAAAGCATCCGGAACATTTCAGAAACTTTATGGAAAATAAACCTGACTATCACGGTAAATGTGAAGGTTACTTGTTCCAAAGCTGATTTTTCTTTTTCTTCTTATGCAGTTTTTATATATAGATGTAACCAGAGTTGCTCTATCTATCACATCAAAATCCTAGATATTTAATGCTATGATGTTCAATAATATTTAATGGGTCAGAGATAAAGTGAAGTAACTGAAGCAAACCAACTGCACAATGAATTCTAGAGCCCCAATATAAATCAATGGTAATTTTAAAACAGAATTATCACCCTATATTATGTCCCCACCACAATAAATAGGCATATGGCGATTAGGTTCTTAATAGTGCTATTATTGAGCACAAGTACCAAATTCTGAAGTAATCCTCCTTTCTCTGAGACTGATGGTCAGGCTTCTTGCTTTAGAGCCATCTGCGCGCCTGCACCATCAGTCCCTTCCTATCACGGTGCCCGTGCTATGCTGGCAACATTCTGTCAGTTTTGCTCCTGCTGACGCTTACTGGCTGAAGTTGCTTTGTCCAGCCCAGTATTTGTCCTTAAATACTGGGCCTTGTCACTTCTCTGGTGCCCTTTTGTGGTGTTTCCATTACCAGCACTTGTTCCAGTTCTCCTGTGATCTCTGTATACCGACCCGGACTGCCTGACTACTCTGCTGTATCCGTTCCTGCTCTGTGTACCGACCCGGACTGCCTGACTACTCTTCTATCTCGCTCCTGCTCTGTGTACCGACCCGGCCTGGCTGACGATCCTGCTCTGTGTACCGACTCGGATTGGCTGACGTTCCTGCTCTGTGTACCGAACCGGCCTGGCTGACGTTCCTGCTCTGTGTACCTACTCAGATTGGCTGATGTTCCTGCTCTGTGTACCGACCCGGCCTGACTGACGTTCCTGCTCTGTGTACCGACTCGGATTGGCTAATGTTCCTGCTCTGTGTACCGGTCCGGTTGGACACCATTGCCCGTGTATCAAGACCTGCCTGCGGTCCCATCCGGTCCTCGGTTTGGAGTTGCTACCCGGGCTCCTCTCTGTCTCCGGACAGAGTCACTGTTGCCTCATTGTCATTCCTACAGTCTAATCTTGGTAATCTGTCTGTGTCGAGCGGGCGACATTCCGGTGTAATTCATCCATCTGTGCACCACTGTACGCTTGACCCTTCTTCCTGCCATAATGCTGAGGTTGGTCTACTCTGGGTGCCTCAGTCTGTTCTCTCAATTGGGCAGTCGACATTGGTCTGAGCGTTCGTTAATCCCTTCAGGGAAGGTGCCATATTCCACCGGCTTTCTATCCGTGCAGTCTCCGTTGGATGCCCTTCCGGGCATACAGTCACAGTCCTCCAGTTACTGCTACGGCAGTCCACAAGTTTGTCCTGGGCCTCCGTTTACTTCTGTGGCATTACTCACTATTTGTGCACTCTCTGCAGAGCGAGAGTCTTAAGGGCCTCCTGCTATTAGGGCCTGTCAGTCTTCCTGGCCTAATAGTAACCCATTCACTGCTGCCTCGTTTGAGTATCATATGAACTTTACCTGACCTGTGTCAGTATATTGTTGTTGCTGAATTGTACATATGCTGGACCCGTGTGGGTATATATTACTGTAACCTGTCCTGTGTCAGTACTATATTGCGTATATATATTACTGGAACTGTGAGGGTTATTGTTTTCTGAGTTTGTTCAATAAAACTGTGTTTTACCTAACATACTGTGTCTGAGTGTCAAATAAAACTATTACACTTCCGGTACCTTAAGGTACCGTGTAATGCCTCCTAGAGAAGACCGGGATGGACAGTTCAGGCGCACAGATGTCTCTAAGCCAAGATGCCTGCAAGCAAGCCTGGCTGCTGGTCTCAGAAGAAGGAGATCTACTACAGAATTTGGTACTTGTGCCCAATAATAGCGCTATTAAGAACCTAATATGCATAATTATTGGGGGGGGGACTTAATATAGGGTGATCATTCCACTCTTTAGCTTATTGGATGGTAGTTTATGTTCTGTCATGTGATTAAACACAAGCATGGGCACAAACATTAGTCATATGTGCACATGTGGAATTCAGTAGAGACGAGCCACTTCAGTCAAGTTCATGTTTTGTACAGATCGGGCTAATTCATGAATCATTAAAAAGTTCTATGAAAATGATTGGCTTGTTAATAAGTTTGTAAATTGTTTTATACCAACAGGGTGGCAGGAAAAGCAATCAACTGATTTCAAAAACACCATATCAAGAAGACTTAAAGGGGATCTATCACCTCTGTACATGTTTGTCTAAATATTTAGTTTATGTAGTGACTAGATGAGTTGTAAGATGTTTCTCTGTCATGGAGGATTGGATACTTTCATTGGCTAACCAAGAAGCTTTTGAGTAAAAGCTTTCAAAACCACTTTGGTTTCTTTGTCAGTAGTGATAAGATTGTCACCTTCAATGGAAGGCAAAGTAGTCAAGAACTTTTACTTTCCAATGTCATGAATGTTTGATTGTTACCTGCTGTATGCTCTATGTAATCCTCCACGGTAGAGCGTCATGTTATCACCCACTATCAGCTTTTATGCAATAACTTACACTGGAATGTACAGATGGGAGCTCCACTTCCCTGCTCACCAAAGTAACCCAAGAAAAGGTATCACTGTATCACAGGAGCTGCAATAACCACAACGAGACAGGCACAGTACAATTAACACCACCTTTATTGAATAGTAAAACAGATAAGGAATATAAACAACCCCAAGGCAGACCCCTTCTAATTACAGGTAGCAGAGCCAGAGCAATGAATACCACAGGAATAGGAATGCTGCTCAGGACTGGACCCTGTGTAATCTAGGACTCAGAAGGAACTCAGAGCAGAGGTAGACCAGCCTATGGTCAAAACGGAGCAGGTTATCAGCCAGAGCCACAGGTCATTATCGAGTGGGTAGTCAGACAATAGCCAGGGGTAAATCACAGAGTGAGTAGTCAGCCAGAGCCACAGGTCAGTACCAAGTGGGTAGTCAGACAATAGCCAAGGGATTGTACACAGGAAAGCATGGAAGCCAAGCCAAAGGGTCGAACCCAGAACAGAGGCCAAAGGAGCTTGCTGCACTGGAACAATACGTAAGGGCAACTGAGCCCTGTGTCCAGGCAGCTTATAAGGCCTACAGGGAGGTGGAACAACAATTGGCCACACTTACAGGCCAAATAAGAACAGGCGCAACGTCACTGGAGGACTGAACCCCAGACGTGCACCTGCTCTCGCAAGAGGCACCAGAATGCGGAACAGCTGGTGCCTCAGATGCCGGCCGCCACATGGGACACAGTCCATTGGCACCAGGACTAGGGAGCGGACAGCTCTCCCCTGCCGCCGCTCCAGCAAGGTACGCTGTGACACACTGGTACTCTCCTAGGCCTAGATTTAAAGGCAACCGTTAAACCAGCCGCTAAGTGAAAAAGGCACATCACTCGCAAATAATACAGGAGTTACGGCAGATTCAATAACTACTCTACGAGAATAGCTATCGAGCGTAGGCACACAAAAAACACGTAACACAAAACCCGTTGTCGCTCATGTTAATGCACAACGGGCGGACAAATCACACGATAACTGAGCTCCAAACAACATGTAACATAACGGCTGCCGTTGTCAAGCAACCATGATTGATGCCAAAACAAATTCAAACACACATCCAATCCCAAAGCCCCAATGAATCAAATAACTTCAAATACACCTATATATACCCAAAAATAACCGCCACACACTGTCTGTTATCGAGTTCTTCAGAGCCAGATATCAGGACCCAGGAGCGGAGGATAGTGATGAGAGAGGGAGACAGGAGCGTTCATTGGAGGTAGAGGAGTTTTGGAGTTTGGAGAGAGGAGAGCATTGCACAGAATACGACACATAGCACACCTTTGCACATATTACATACACACATACAAACACATACACATACATACACATAGTCCTTTTATTTTATAACACCTCACACATTTTACTTTTATTTTTGACAGTGTGAATCTGGGAGTGAAAGTGTGTGACAGAGAGTGACTGGATCGAGTGTGTCTGTGAGGGCCTGTGGGAGTGCCTGGGTGTGACTGGGTGAATGATGGCGAGGAGAGGAGGACAGGAGAGAGGGATGGGGAGAGTAGTGGAGGAGGAGGAAGATCAGGAGGGGATCCCTCAGCAGAGCAGGGGTGGGAGAGGGAGATCCGCAGGGCGGAGGGGGACCCGGCCCACAAGAGCAGGAACACGCAGGACAGGGACAGAACCTGCAGTGGGACGAGGGGTAGTTGCTGGGGAGCACCCCACACAGTCAGGGTCAGACCAGGCAGGGCACTCCGGCTCTGAGTCATCCCATGCCGGAGCTGATGAGGCCAGGATCAGAGACCCAAAGTATACAGAGGAGGAGAACACGGCTCTTGTGGAAGCTGTCCTGGAGAGGCAGAGTGTTCTCCACCCGACAGCGAAGGTCCCTGGCCTGTCAGCGAGGAGGAAAGCAGCCTGGAACCAGATCTGCAGCCGGGTCAACGCGGTGGCTCCATGCAGACGGGACGTGGAGTCCATCAAGAAGCGATGGGGCGACTGCCGGAGGGTGGTCAAGAACAAGCTCTCCGAACTCGCCAAGCACGCCCGAGGCACTGGAGGTGGCCCACCTGTCCCTATCACCTTCTGCGGCTGGGAGGAGATGGTGCGCCAGAATATGTCCCCAACCCTGATCGAGGGGGTTGTTGGAGGAGCTGACACTGGGGATGAGAGGACCCTCCACACTACCGGTAAGTGCAACACTACAGAACAACACACTACAGCAACCAACACCAGCTGCACACACACTCACACCTCAACACATGTCCATCATTCATGCACACAACTGCACCAACACAGCACCCTGAGGGTTAAAAACAGGACACAACACAAGGACAAATATCAAGGTCCAACTTGGAACAAACCTGTCCAAGTCCTACTTCAACCCTCCTGTCGCTGTGCTCATCACACACAATACACAAACCATGCAGTTCCAAATGTCGACTGTCATCACTGTTCACACACAATGTCACCCATGTCCCCGCTGGGATGTCAGCACTTAACCCCTCGAGTGCTAGAGGGATCATCAATGCATCGATCAACAATGCTTTGGCAACCCCTCTGGGACTCAAAGGGTTAACCAGACAACAATCAAGTCACTAGGCCAACGATCACATGCTACACAGGGGACATTCACTAAGCGGTGACAAACACATGGTGGAGAGAAATTCACCCTCACACATCCTCATTTCACCAATACCAGTGTTAGCCTATGGAGAATATGCAATAACATGAATCAAGTTGCTAAGGTCCCATCGTATACACTCCATAGAAAACACTGGAAATGGGGAAATGAGATCACTGGAGAAGTCAACATTATGTACACTCCATCATGTCAACAACACCGCTTACTGAATCACAAAAAGGATGGAGCAGGTCACACATCACAGTGGCACTGAGAATAACTGCTTGTATGTGCAACACACAGGCCTCAAACAATACCCCAGAATTAAAGGGGGAAAAAGTAGGCCTTGGTGTTGTGTCTGCAATCATTTACCCTAACTTCAAATGACATATCTCACATCTGATTCCCACATGGATCCTCAGGGGTGCTGATGCCATGGATGGATGGTACACCAGACACTGTTTGCAGGATACACATGGGAACCAAATATCATCCATTGTACCTTGGTCACCAACAGGCCATGAATGATAGATATCTCGGATTGAGTACGGTTGCCTCACTCAGAAGGATGGATGGGCTCATACTCAAAGAAAAACAGGCCTCAATCAGAGATATCCCTCACTACTGGCGTGATTGTTGCCCTTCAGGATTCAACTGGAACACACGACATGGACAGGATCCTGTCCAGTTCATCAATCTCTGATTGCCAGGGTGGTATCCCATGCCCTACAATGAAATGCATAGGATATGATCCTGACAACCAGAGAGTCACCTGTCAAGTAATGAAAAATTGTGAATTGGACGGGATCAGCTAAGAAGATAGGGTTGAATAACACTTGATTCCCACTGCACATCTGTTCAAACAAAGATATGCACACAAAGGAAAATGGTCAGATATGTACCTTTCAAATGGCTCAAAATATGTCCCAACACGATGTGAACCCAGAGATCATCTCACTGCCTGTGATTGCCCTACTGGCCAGATATGTGCATCCATCAGAAACTAACTTACATTGATACCATCCAAATACACATACCTAGTATATCCCACTCTACGTAGATGGGATATACGAGGTATGCTCATATCCATCATATCAATCCAATGTATATTTTGATGGGTGCACATATATAGCCAGTAAGGCAATCACACCTACTGAAATGATCTCTGGCTTCATATCTGGAAAGGATATATTCATATCCATATGAAAGGTACACATCCACATGCATATATGACCATTTCTCCTTGTATGTAACTGTAATGGCATAGCAATTGTTAATTTCACCAACATGTGGATCCATGTTAGTCCTATCCCGCCAACCCTCATGGTTAGACAGATATCGCTCTATTTGACAGCTGGAGATTCCAGTCATTAGAACACACGGAGGCTCTTCAGCAGAGCCTAAATTGCCCCATTCAGAGATGGAGACATCTTTGAGATGGTCAACAAAGTGTGCCAGGTTTGCAAGCACACTCTGTTCACCATTCCAATGAGGTTTACATCTCTGAATGGGGCAATTTACGCTCTGCTGAAGAGCCTCCGTGTGGTGAAATGACTGTCAAACATGTCAAAATGACTGTCAAATAGAGCAATATCTGTCTAACCATGTGGGTTGGAGGGATAGGACTAACATCGATCCACATCTGTCTCTTACAATGCCTACAATATTACATCATGGTGAAATTAACCATTGCTATTCCGTTAAAGGGATAGTAATACCTAACATGTGAAAAGAAAAATATATTGCAGGGTTCATCCCCCGAGCAAAACAAGGGTATTCCCACTGCTCAAAGGTGTTTCATTCAAAATGTAGCACAGCTCATAGTTGACTACTCCAGCGGCAATATCACAGTGGCCTGGAACTCTAAAATGGCGATGTTGCTAGACCATCCTATGGACAGCTTACGTCCAGACGCAATAAATTCTCATAGGATAATGTAGCAACAGTGCCAATGTACAACTTCAGGCCACTGGGATATAGCACCAAAGCAATTCTACTCTGAGCTGGGAGACTTTTTGAACAAAAACCTCCTCCAGCAGTGGGAGTACCCTTGTTTCACTCAGGGTGATAAACCACAAAACATATATTTCCCTTTCTGCATTTCATGTATTAGTATCCCATTAATCCCATCATGGCTACGTTTACTAATCACACAATCTCAATTCTCCACACAGCTTATGGGCTTCCATCGCAGCAGGAGCCCGTGGAGGAGCCGACCACACCACCCAGTGAGGAGGATACAGAGGAGGGGACTAGCCACTGGGAAGCGTCTACAACCACCACACCTCCTCCCCAACTGGCTGCATCACCACTGCCTGCCTCTCAACTGGCTGCATCACCACTGCCTGCCTCTCAACTGGCTGCCTCTCAACTGGCTGCCTCTCAACTGGCTGTCTCTCAACTGCCTGCCTCTCAACTGCCTGCCTCTCAACTGCCTGCCCCACCACAGGATGCTCGACAAATGTACAGCGGCTGGATTCAGGGGGAGAGATGGATGCATCCCACTAGCACCGGGAGCTATTACCCTCCAGCAGCAGCACCACCACCACCAGGGAGGCAATGGCTGCCCGGGAATGTGGCCACCAGCCAATATGGGCCATATTCCACCGAGATGGATCTACCCTCCTGGATGGCTCCCCAGCATGGCCCCAGGTATGATCCCAGGTGGGGGCCAAGCACCTACCACTGGCCAAGGTATGACCCTTGGCCACTTGACTACCAACACCTGGGCCTGATTGGGGAGCCCCAGTGCCCTCAGCCAAGGGACTTGTTCACCCCACCACCTCAACCAGCACAGACATCAGTGGGCAGCAGTGGGTCCCTTGATGTGGTGGGCACCCACACACCGTCTGTGCAAGCCACTCCACCAACACAAACAGCAGTAGCAGCCACAGCACACCCAGTACCAGCAGAGGAGACAGCAGAGGCTGGGGACATAGAGGCTGAGGAGACAGCTGAACCTGTTGAAGCAGAGGCTGAGGAGACAGCTGAAGCTGGGGAAGCAGAGGCTGAGGAGACAGCTGAAGCTGGGGAAACAGAGGCTGAGGAGACAGCTGAAGCTGGAGAGACAGCACATGAGTCACTGGGCACTCCCATCTCCAGCAGTCAACGCACCCCAGATCTGGAGGCTGAGTGCATGGCCCTTCAAAGAGGACAGCTCCGGGCAACCCACGCCACCAACGACAACCTCACAAGGAACCGGAGGGAATCCCGGAGGAACACGAACAGTTGGAGACCAGAATCCAAGCTCTGGAGTCAGAGGTTGCCAGGGGGAACACACAACTCCACCAGATACATACGGGGATGATGGACATGTTTGCACAGGTGCTCGTGGAGTTGCGAGAGATTAACCGCAGGGAGAACCTGAGGATGGAGAGGGAGAACCTGCGTTCCACAGAGGGGTCCACTGCACCCACCACCCCTTCCAGTGTTACCCCAGAAGCCACACCTAGGGGACAGAGGGTGACAAGGCAATCAGCCAGGGCATCCACCTCTGGCACCAAGTCTAAGCCCCCCCCCCCCAAAAAAAAAGAAATGAAAGGCCCAACCTGTCATCTGCCCCCTCAATAAATGAAAATTGTGCTTTTGAATCCTGTCTGATCTGCTGTGTAATCACTTATAGATTGGGTGGCAGGGTTGTCTCCAATGCATTGCCAAACAATGCAGTGAACTCAACTCCTGCCTGGGGGAAATGTTTGTGTGATGTTACAACATGGGTTCACACACACCCACACCGTTGTCCAAATTCACTTGGCAACCCATCCCTGTAGCCATATAACACAACAGTGTTACATGGCCATGATGTGTGTCAGATTTGATCAGAACATACCCCTTAGCACAACAACTGGTGCAACACTTAACATTCGTCTGCATCAATTGTTGTGTTTGAGGGGAAAACCAAACTAACAGCTATGCGACTTAGCAGGGAAATAACAAGCAGGACAGATTGAACATGCATCAATATGGTCTTTAAATCAAAATTCTATTGTGCAGCTGACATACTGGGGAACACAATGTACACCCTAGGATCTCAATGTGTGTTACACATTGTGATCCTAGGGTGAGCATTCTGTTCTCCAGCAAGTCAGTTGCACAACGGGAGTTTGAATCACAGCCTAACTTACTGCATAACCCAAAAATCTTCCTAAGATTTCATTGTGTAGCACGCACATTGGAACCTTAGGCTGAGCATTGGCTTATGTATTAAAGGGATAGTAAACCTTGAAAATAAGTTCATTCTATATTGTAGCCCTTAAAAAAACATGTAAAATGATATAAGGCTTATATCCCAAATCATATATGTTTGGTAGATAAGACTGATATCATTTTTCATGGTTTTTAAAGGGCTACAATGTGAAATAAACTTATTTTCAGGGTTTACTATCCCTTTAAGTTGTGTTGTTGTTTAACTAAGGTTATAACACACTTCACCAGTAATAACACTTGTCCACATGGTTGTTTTTGTTGATGTAGCCCATGTACTGAGATATGACAACCTACAGCAATCTCAGGACATTGATTATATTGAGCAACACACAAACCATGGACATCACATCACAGTGGAAGTGTGTCCCCTGTATCACCAGCTAATCACTCACAACACACATCAGTGTATCACTGCCATCATGTCATTGCATGTATACATCACAAAGTCCACTCATGGTCAGGCAACTAGTGGACTCCTGTGATGTAAATCATGCCTTCCTTTGTATGAGGGATACTCTAGCCTTGGGTACGGTTCCACATTGACAGGTGTTTGATCCAACATTCATTCATACAGACACAGATTGAGTAGTGATGTTTCTTGTGTATGTAGCCAATATGCATTAAACACTTGTATGAGCACAAAAAGGTACATCTGAACTAAATAGGAATACATTTGAAATGCTAGTGAACTGCTCATGTGTTGTCTACATCGTTTGGCATCTGTGTATGAGCAGTCTTACTGTACAGGTCTGATACCTGGATGTTAGTACACACATAAATTTGTGTCCATATGTGAATGTTCCAGTAGAGGTTGCTGTGAACATCAGGTCAAACATTGCATCACCAACACAATCACTTGGAACGCCAAGGGGTGAGCTTCATGGAAGTGTTGTCCAGACTTCAGTCCAGTCATATGGAAACTCCTCTGTTCAAGGATGGATCGTGCTATGGATGCCTGTGGGACAAGAGGACAGGATTTGGAACATCACCCTCGAAGTGATCGTCATGCAACAGCTACAACATCATGATCCTCTTAATCTTTCCCGTTACATAAGTCTACACAAACCACTGCTTTGTAATGTGTTGTGTACTGGTCTATGAACCATCATGGGGGGAACTAAGGGGATGTTAACCATCCTTAGGGATATTTGCCCCTGACATGGTTACACACATCAACAAATATGTCCTAATAGCTTCCTGACAACAATATATTTGGGCTGCCACTGTCAGAGACAGGCCAAATATGTTTGGTTCATGGAGCTAGTAGGACATATTTGTTAATGTGTGTATTTCTTTCTGGGGCACATATCACTGCACACACACACACACACAGGGCAGCATGGTGTCCATGGAGATGTGATCCACATTTCATGAGCTCCATGTTGTGTAACACACTATTACTGTCGATCCACCCCTCTGCTGCTTTCTTCAACTGTAGCAAGCTACTGGTCCCATGTCCCCACGAATGCCCCCTGAACCCCTTATATGACAGAGTTCTATCCGATGCATTGGCTTGGATGAGACTCCCTTGCTACAGGGGTACCATGGTTGCTATGGGTCTGATCCTAGCAGAACACTTTAGTTGGTGCCTAGGGAGCTGTGGGATATGCTGAACAAGGTTAAAGTGTTGTACTTTGGTTTCCAGGGGGGGCATGCATGATATCCTTGAGGTAGCAGTATCAACATGGACGACAGGTTGTCAGGTGTATTCGGAATCTCTAGGCCCAATCTGACTGGTCCACGGAATAGTTGATGCTGGTGGTCCATACTGCAGCCAGTGACAGGGCTGTGTCACTGATCCTGTGGGGTGAAACAGAACATGTGTGTTGTGGTGGGTGTGTATGCATGGATTGTGTGCATACATGTATTATACTCACAGCAGAAGTGATCCCTGATCAATCTGTCCCTTGTCTGCATCCCTGTTGGGGTTTCCTCACACTCAACGATATCCACAGGGTCTTCAGGTCTGGGTGGGGGATGGACATCGTCGATGAGTCTGGTGTCCACCGCGATATTATGTAGGATGGCACATGCCACGATGATGTCGCAGACCTTGCCTGGTGCATACTGCAATGCTCCCCCCGAGTGGTCCAGACATCGGAATCGGGACTTGAGGAGGCCGAAGGTCCGCTCAATGGCATTCCGTGTTCTGGCATGAGCCTGGTTATATCATTCCTGGGCATCGTTTTGGGGATTGGCGACCGGGGTGAGGAGCCATGGCTTGCATCCATAGCCAGCATCACCTGTGGAAAGTGAGTGACATGGTGTGACAAGGAGCACATATTGTGGTGAACATACTAGCACATGTGTATGTGGTGTCATTTGGTGCTGTTTAGTGCTGAGCGAGCATGCTCGGCCGATGCTCGGATCGGCTCGAGCATCGCTCTGCTCGGCACATGGCGGTACTCGTACGAGTACCGCATGTGCTCGCCCGCCATGTTCGGGTCTCCTCCCCGCACGTTTTGCGGCTGCTGCGCAGCCAATAAACGTGCAGGGAGGCTCTGACATCGGTGTAATGCCAGCAGCCATGTTGGCTGCTGGCATTACACTGATTGGCTGGCCAGAACCCGTGGTCGGGTGCTGTATAGCACCTGACCATCGAGTTCGGCTCAGTCTGAGCCAGGGAGAGCTGAGGATAGGAAGGGAAAGGCAGTGTAGGGAGGAAAAAAAAAATTGTGAAAAAAAAGAACCAAAAGTCCTTTTTAGGACTACTGTGTGTGGGGGCAGCAGGTTATTTTGTGTGGGGGGAAAAAAACAAAAAAAAAAAAAAAAAAATATTCTGTTTAGTGTGAAAAGTTGCAGATTAGAGCACATTCTGTTTAGTGTGCACAGTTGCAGATTAGAGCACATTCTGTTTAGTGTGCAAAGTTGCAGATTAGAGCACATTCTGTTTAGTGTGCAAAGTTGCAGATTAGAGCACATTCTGTTTAGTGTGAAAAGTTGCAGATTAGAGCACATTCTGTTAAGTCTTCAAACTAAAATATCAAAGTCACATATTCCATTCAGTGTGCGTCGCCGCAGTTTAGCAGCACATTCTGTGTACTGTGCAGAGTTGCAGAATAGGAAGAAATACTGTTAAGTCTTCAAACTAAAATATCAAAGTCACATATTCCATTCAGTGTGCGTCGCCGCAGTTTAGCAGCACATTCTGTGTACTGTGCAGAGTTGCAGAATAGGAAGAAATACTGTTAAGTCTTCAAACTAAAATATCAAAGTCACATATTCCATTCAGTGTGCGTCGCCGCAGTTTAGCAGCACATTCTGTGTACTGTGCAGAGTTGCAGAATAGGAAGAAATACTGTTAAGTCTTCAAACTAAAATATCAAAGTCACATATTCCATTCAGTGTGCTTCGCCGCAGTTTAGCAGCCTATTCTGTGTACTGTGCAGAGTTGCAGAATAATAAGAAATACTGTTAAGTTTTCAAACTAAAATATCAAAGTCACATATTCCATTCAGTGTGTTTCACCGCCGTTTAGCAGCCTATTCTGTGTACTGTGCAGAGTTGCAGAATAATAAGAAATACTGTTAAGTTTTCAAACTCAAATATCAAAGTCACATATTCCATTCAGTGTGTTTCACCGCCGTTTAGCAGCCTATTCTGTGTACTCTGTACAGTTGCAGAATAATAAGAAATACTGTTAAGTTTTCAAACTCAAATATTAAAGTCACATATTCCATTCAGTGTGTTTCACCGCCGTTTAGCAGCCTATTCTGTGTACTCTGTACAGTTGCAGAATAATAAGAAATACTGTTAAGTTTTCAAACTCAAATATTAAAGTCACATATTCCATTCAGTGTGTTTCACCGCCGTTTAGCAGCCTATTCTGTGTACTCTGTACAGTTGCAGAATAATAAGAAATACTGTTAAGTTTTCAAACTCAAATATTAAAGTCACATATTCCATTCAGTGTGTTTCACCGCCGTTTAGCAGCCTATTCTGTGTACTCTGTACAGTTGCAGAATAATAAGAAATACTGTTAAGTTTTCAAACTCAAATATTAAAGTCACATATTCCATTCAGTGTGTTTCACCGCCGTTTAGCAGCCTATTCTGTGTACTCTGTACAGTTGCAGAATAATAAGAAATACTGTTAAGTTTTCAAACTCAAATATTAAAGTCACATATTCCATTCAGTGTGTTTCACCGCCGTTTAGCAGCCTATTCTGTGTACTCTGTACAGTTGCAGAATAATAAGAAATACTGTTAAGTTTTCAAACTCAAATATTAAAGTCACATATTCCATTCAGTGTGTTTCACCGCCGTTTAGCAGCCTATTCTGTGTACTCTGTACAGTTGCAGAATAATAAGAAATACTGTTAAGTTTTCAAACTCAAATATCAAAGTCACATATTCCATTCAGTGTGTTTCACCGCCGTTTAGCAGCCTATTCTGTGTACTGTGCAGAGTTGCAGAATAATAAGAAATACTGTTAAGTTTTCAAACTCAAATATTAAAGTCACATATTCCATTCAGTGTGTTTCACCGCCGTTTAGCAGCCTATTCTGTGTACTGTGCAGAGTTGCAGAATAATAAGAAATACTGTTAAGTTTTCAAACTCAAATATTAAAGTCACATATTCCATTCAGTGTGTTTCACCGCCGTTTAGCAGCCTATTCTGTGTACTCTGTACAGTTGCAGAATAATAAGAAATACTGTTAAGTTTTCAAACTCAAATATTAAAGTCACATATTCCATTCAGTGTGTTTCACCGCCGTTTAGCAGCCTATTCTGTGTACTCTGTACAGTTGCAGAATAATAAGAAATACTGTTAAGTTTTCAAACTCAAATATTAAAGTCACATATTCTGTGTAAGATGAAGAAGGCGGGTAAAAAGGGACGGGGAAGTGGACGTGATCCTGAAAGTTCAGGGCGCGGGTCAGGACGCGGAGAAACTGTGCCTGGTGCCAGAGCACAAGAAAGAAAGACATCCACCATACCTAGCTTCATGTGTAATTTTACAGGGCGTCGCAGGACATCACTCTCGAGGTCCGACCACTGCGAACAGGTGGTCGGTTGGATGACAGCTGATACTGCTTCCAGTCGGTTAAGCACCACCCTGTCTTCCACCAAGTCCACTCTCAGTAGCCAAGAGTCTGGTCAACATAATCCTCACTCTGATCATCCTTCCTCCCACCATACACGGTCTGGTCAAAGAAGTGATCCCACACTGGGATATAGTGAGGAGCTCGTCTCATCACCAATCCTTCATTTGACCCTCTCTCCAAGCACGCTTGCAGAGGAACATGACATCTTGTGCCCTGATTCACAACCTCTAGAGGCTACCCAATCACAAGAAGATGACAGATGTGAACGGCATTTAAGGTCAAAGGAAGTAGTGGATGATGATGATGATGATGAGACACAGTTGCCATTAAATCAACCACTATTTCCGTCTCAAGACCTTGTTGAGGAGAATGTTATACAGTTGTCAATGACTGAGTATGTGGTGGGATCAAGACTTGAGGAGGATGATCAGAGTGAGGAAGTGGAGGAGGACTTGGTGGACGATGAGGTGACTGACCCCACCTGGGAAGGTGTAGAGCCGAGCGATGACAGCAGTCCTGAGGGTGAGCCATCTGCAGCACCGCAACAGGCTGGAAGAGGCAGTGGTGTGGCTACAGAAAGAAGGCGGACCGCACCAAACCGGCCCGCAAATGTTCCACGGAGCACCCCCCTTGCGTAAATCTACCTTGCCAAGGGGTAGGTGTTTCCGCGGTATGGCGTTTTTTTAAGGAAAGTGCGGACGACAAAAGAATTGTAGTTTGCAACCTGTGCCACACCAGAATGAGCCGAGGCATGAACACTAGAAACCTCACCACCACCAGCATGATCCGACACATGGCATCCAAGCACCGTAGTAAGTGGGAGGAACGCCTGGATCGCCCATCTGTGTCTGCAGGCCACACCACTGCCTCCTCTTCCCCTGTTTTCGGTGCCGGCCCAATCGCCTGTCGAAGGCGCAGGCCCGCATACCTCCCGCCCTGCACCTGTAGCATCTGAAGCACCATCAGCGACCACATCCACTTCCCTGTCCCAGCACAGCGTCCAAATGTCGTTACCCCAGGCATTTGAGCGCAAGAGAAAGTACCCAGCCACCCACCCACAGGCCATAGCACTAACCTCACACCTTTCCAAATTACTGGCCATCGAAATGCTGCCATTTAGGCTTGTGGACACTGAGTCCTTCCGCAGCCTGATGGCAGCAGCTGTCCCTCGGTACGCGGTCCCCAGCCGCCACTACTTTTCCCGGTGTGCCATCCCCGCATTACACCACCATGTGTCCCGTAACATCACCCGTGCCCTGACCAACGCAGTTACTGGGAAGGTCCACTTAACGACTGACACATGGACAAGTGCTTGTGGCCAGGGACGCTACATTTCCCTGACGGCACACTGGGTGAATGTCGTGGAGGCTGGGAGCGACTCGGACCCTGGGATGGCACGGGTGCTACCCACGCCGAGGATTGCGGGCCCTACCTCCATCAGGGTTTCCACCAGCACCTACGTTATTGGCTCCTCCTCCTCCGTTTCCACCTCCGAATTCTCTACACACAGCGCCCACTCCCCATCAGCCAGTAGCTGGAAGCAGTGTAGCACTGCAGTGGGGAAGCGT
This sequence comes from Rhinophrynus dorsalis, assembly GCA_037306005.1. Lineage (NCBI taxonomy): Eukaryota > Metazoa > Chordata > Amphibia > Anura > Rhinophrynidae > Rhinophrynus > Rhinophrynus dorsalis. Next base: position 479,113,351 of record CM074723.1, on the reverse strand, counting down.
CAACAGGCCGTGCTGAAGCTGATCTGCCTTGGGGACAAACAGCACACGGCCTCAGAGCTGTTGCAGGGGATTAGTCACCAGACCGAGCAGTGGCTCTCGCCACTCAACCTGCAAGCAGGCATGGTTGTGTGTGATAATGGGCATAACTTGGTGCGGCTTTGGAGCTCGGCAAGCTCACACACGTACCATGCCTAGTGCATGTATTTAATTTAGTGGTGCAGCGATTTCTAAAAACCTACCCCAATGTGCATGATCTCTTGACCAAGGTGCGCCGCGTGTGTGCACATTTCCGTAAGTCATCAACAGCTTCAGCCGGCCTGTTGAAGCTGCAGCAGCGCTTACAATTGCCAGCTCACCGGCTGCTGTGTGACGTGAGCACCGCGCTGGAACTCCACCTTCCACATGTTGGCCCGGCTTTGTGAGCAGCAGAGGGCAGTAGTGGAGTACCAGCTGTTACACGGTCGTCGCCTCTCCGTTCAACTTCCTGTAATCAGAAGTGAGGAGTGGGAATGGATGTCAGACCTCTGCGAGGTTTTACGCAATTTTGAGGAATCGACACAGATGGTGAGCGGCGATAACGCTATTATCAGTGTAACCATCCCACTTCTGTGTCTACTGAAACGCTCGCTGCTCACAATTAAAACCGACGCTTTGCATGTGGAAGAGGTGGAAATGGGGGAGGAAGAGCTTACACAAGGTGATAGCCAGAGCACCCTCACTTCGTCTTCTCAGCGACAATTGGAGGAGGCGGAGGAGGAGGAGGAGGAGGAATACACGGTTGCCTCCGCTACAGAGGGTAGCCATGGAACTTTAGTTCCATCTCTTCAGCGTGGGTGGGCAGAAGAGGAGGAAGAGGATGAGGATATTGAGAGTCATCCTCCTGGTGAGGACAGCGAAATCTTGACTGTTGGTACTCTGGCACACATGGCTGACTTTATGTTAGGCTGCCTTTCCCGTGACCCACGCGTTTGTACGCATTTTAGACAACACGGATTACTGGGTGTTCACCCTTCTGGACCCCCGCTACAAAGAGAATTTCTCATCTCTCATTCCTCCGGTGGAGAGGACAAGCAAAATGTTGCAATACCAGAAGGTTCTTGTCGAAAAATTGCTCCAAAATTTTCCATCTGACAACGCTGGCGGCAGAGTACGTGCTAACTTGGCCAACCGAGAAGGGGAGAAAAGGGGAGCACACAGCAGTTCCGAGAAAGGCAGGGCAACACTCTCCAAGGCGTGGGACACCTTCATGACACCCCGCCAGCACCCTCACCCTGATGCGCAGCCTAGTGTCACAAGGAGGGAAAAGTTTTGGAAGATGGTGAAGGAGTACGTAGCAGACCGTGTCAGCGTCCTCAATGATCCCTCTTGTGCCTTACAACTACTGGGTGTCCAAGCTGGACACGTGGTATGAACTGGCACTCTACGCCTTGGAGGTGCTGGCCTGCCCTGCCGCCAGCGTTCTGTCTGAGCGGGTATTTAGTGCTGCTGGTGGCATCATAACAGATAAGCGTATCCGCCTTTCCACCGACAATGCTGATAGGTTGACACTTATAAAAATGAACAAGGCCTGGATTTCCCCTGACTTCTCCACTCCACTGGAGGAAAGCCCCGGGGGAACATAAACTCACTTTATATATGTTATTTACAATGATGGGAATACTCTGTATTCCCATTCACCCCTTCCACCCAAAAAACGGGTATATGGTTGACTCTTAATCTTCTCATCCTCCTCCTCCTCTTCCATATGCCCTGGGATATAATTTTTATATAGGGCCAGCTCACCAGCGGGCCCTGTGATATAATTTTTATATAGGGTCAGCTCACCAGCGGGCCCTGTTTGCCAATTTTTATATAGGTCAGCTCACCAGCGGGCCTTCTCATATAATGTTTTATTGGGTCAGCTCTCTAGCGGGCCCTCTCATATAATGTTTTATAGCGTCAGCTCACTAGCGGGCCTTCGCATATAATGTTTAGGATGGTCAGCTCTGCAGCAGACCCTCACCCATAATGTTTTAGATGGTCAGCTCAGCGCACGTTTCCATCTTAATCATGGCCTCAGTTCTGAAAATCAAGGAAATTTTTGGGAGAATTTGCCTCTGCGCACGTTTCCCTCTTAATCATGGCCTCAGTTCTGAAAATCAAGGAAATTTTTGGGAGAATTTGCCTCTGCGCACGTTTCCCTCTTAATCATGGCCTCAGTTCTGAAAATCAAGGAAATTTTTGGGAGAATTTGCCTCTGCGCACGTTTCCCTCTTAATCATGGCCTCACTTCAGAAAATCAAGGAAATTTTTGGGAGAATTTGCAGATGATATACAAGTAAATATACAGCAAATATTGTTTGGTAACAATTTTTCGCCTAAAGTCGTTTTTATTTACCTTTTTGTGTGTTTTATGGTCAGTCTGTAAAAATGGCGTACTACGGGCGAAAGATCGTTCCCAGCAGCGATGTTGGAGTCCAAGGTGCATCCAGACATCCTCCCTATGCTGTCCCTGAACCATTTCTGTAGTGTTTCCATCTTTTTCTGCCCTTTTCCTATGGACCAGGCACCCTCCCCTCATCAGAGCAGGGGGTGCCTGGTGTAATGCTCAAGTCCTCCCATTGACTTCAATGGGGCTCGGGTGCTCGGCCGAGCACTCGAGCCTCAGGGGGTGCTCGGTCAGAGCACCCGAACACCCGAGCATTGGGGTGCTCGCTCATCACTAGTGCTGTTAACTCACCCAGAAGCCATCCGCCTGTATAGGTCCCATTTTCGAAATCCCTCTGCACAGATGAATTTCTGAGTATATGTGAATCGTGACAGCTCCCGGGAAATTTCGCACAGACATTCATTATGGCCAGGTTGCTGTCACACACCATCTGCACATTCATGGAGTGGAAGTTTTTGCGGTTCAGGAACATATGTCCCTGACGTGCTGGTGCTTTGATACGGACATGGGTGCAATCTATTGCACCCATGACCCTGGGCATGCCTCCCCTTGCATAGAAGCCCTGCTTCAGATGTGTCCACTCCATATCGGTGATGGGGAAACGTATGTAGGTACTGGCCTTGGCTTTGAGGGCTGGCAAGACCTGGGCCAGCACCCTGGAGAATGTGGCCTGGGACATGCCAGATGCGTAACCCTCTGTCGACTGAAAGGCGCCACTTGCCATGAAGTGTATGGCACACAGGAGTTTTTGAAGGCCAGTTAGAGCATGGTTATGGGTGCATATGGGATCCACCTGCTCCTTGATGACCTCATACAGGGCTATGATGCTGTGTGGCCTCAACCTGTAGCGATCAATAACCTCGTCATCGGTCATTCCAAAGAGAGTGACCCTTGGACGGTATACCCTGGGCCTTGGTGGTCGTCTATGCATCCTGGGCTGCTGCAGGGGTCCCTGTGGCAGCTGGGGAGCATCCTGTTGCTGCAGCTGTGCATCTGCAGGCAGGTGTCCTCCGGGTGGGGATGGGCTCCTGTGTGGCTGCTGAGCCAGAGCCTCCTCACTTGCAACAGGTGGAGGCTGTTGATGAGGCGTGCTTGGAGGTTGCTGATGTTCCCCAGCTCTCTCCCTTGCACGCCTTCTCCGCAGCCTTCGCAACAATATGTAACCCAACATACTGTTTGCTCTCTCTATCTGTCTCTATCTGTCTCTCTCTCTCTTTATCTCTCTCTATCTCTCTCTATCTCTATCTCTCTCTCCCTCCCTGAGTGGAAAACAAGCCACAAGTGAGTGTGTTGAGTTGTCCCTTTAAGTACTTGCTAGGGCGTTGTGTAGGTGTGTTGATGAGGTGAGTGCTGACCAATGGTGAGTTGTTTTTGTCCAGGTAAGTGTTAGCAGGTGTGTGTGTGTGTTATAAGATGTGGTGTGTTGTGCTTGTTCTGTGTGTGCCATTTGCGGACGTGCAGTTGTGGGGTGCAGGTGGCGTGTTGATGTTGCCCAGGTGAGCTTGTATTTGCAGGTGTCCGCTTTGTGTGATGACCCCCATTGTTCCGTGCCATGTTGTGTTGTTGTTTTTGTGTGTTGTTGTCCCTGTGGTGTTGGTTGTTGTTGTTTGTGTAGTGATTTGTGTTGTGTGTGCATGTTTTTGTGTTGTTTTGGCATTGCACGGGTTAATTTTCCCATTTACATGGTTGTGCGGTAAGCATTTGGTGTGTTTTCCTCTGTAACGGGTGTTTTGTTTTGGCCGTTAAGTGTCTAACGTGTGTGAGAAGTGGGTCTTAACTTTTAGCCGTTAGGTGTGTCTTTTTTTCAGCCGTTATCAGTACCGCAAGCCTTTGAATAGCTCTGGGGTATGTTTTTCCATGCGTCTGAATGCACGTAAGTGTATCGGCCGTAAGGATTCGACAACTGCCATTAGCTGTTGTTTAGACGGATCTTTGAATTGCAACATGACACTTAACGCACCCGTTAGTGATTTTTTTTGCTAACGGCTGCCTTTAAATCGAGCCCCTAGTCTCCTGCAATATCATGATTCCTTTTCCCCTTCTGGTTCTCCTGTGTTGATGGCTGCCTTGTTCTCAGACTCTGAAACATTGTTAGTTACCTTTTCCCAGACTTAAGAGTTAGATTACAATACCTGCTAGTGTTTCTTGGCTATCATAGCTCAAGGTAATCAGCTCAGGACTCTGTTCCTTTGGCCTGTGGTCAGTCTGCAATTTCAAAACAACAACACTGCATGTAAGCAACCCATATCAAATGTGTGTTGTGGGGCACTAGACTTTCTGACAGGGGTAAGCAACCTTTGCAATCCAGCTGTTGTGGAATATAATGCCCATCATCCCCTCCCAACAAAAGGCTGATGCGAGTTACAGTCACCAACATCGAAGCACCAAAGGTTGTCTATCCCTCTCACTGCAAAGAAGAAAAGAAACTCACAGAGCTAACTCACCATATGTCATAGGCTGCTGGTCATGAAGGAGTGCTGACCTCAGCAGCAAAAGTAAATAAATAAAGTGGAACCCAGAGAGCAAGAAAACCAACACACACACAATTAAAGGGAACACAATTGTATTATATATATATATATATATATATATGCATACAAGGAAGATGCAAAAGTAATGTACAACAAAACATTCAATGAAACAGTAAAGAGTAGGGCCTCTGGGCATGGGGAATACGGGCCTCTGGGCATGGAGAACTGGGCCTCTGGGCATGGGTAACTGGGCCTCTGGGCACGGGGAACTCGGCCTCGGGGTACAGGGATAAAACTAGCTCAGAAGAACAGGAAGGAGGCATAGGAATGCAAGGGGTACAGCCAGCTCAGGAACAGGAGGGCAGCTGGCTCAGGAATTCAGGGGTACTGCAAGCTCAGGAACTCAGGGGTACATCCAGTACAGGAACTCAGGGGTGCAGCCAGTACAGGAACTCAGGGGTACAGCCAGCACAGGGTCTCAGGGGTACAGCCAGCACAGGACCTCAGGGATGCAGCCAGCTCATGGAACTCAGGGATGCAGCCGGATCATGGAACTCAGGGTGCAGCCGGCTCATGGAACTCAGATTTCAGTCGGCTCATGGAACTCAGGGTGCAGTCAGCTCATGAAACTCAGGGGTGCAGCCGGCTCATGGAACTCAGGGGTGCAGCTGGTTCATGGAACTCAGGGTGCAGTCGGCTCATGGAACTCAGGGGTGTAGCCGGCTCATGAAAGTCAGGGGTGCCGATGGCTCATGGAACTCAGGGTGCAGCTGGCTCATGGAACTCAGGTGTACAGCCGGCTCATGGAACTCAGGGATGCAGCCGGCTCATGGAACTCAGGGTGCAGTCGGCTCATGGAACTCAGGGGTGCAGATGGCTCATGGAACTCAGGGTGCAGCCGGCTCATGGAACTCAGGGTGGCCCAAAAGAAAAGAAACTGAACTGAAACGCAATAAACTGATAAGTAAACTGATAAGTATAATTTGGCCCAGAGCAAGGGGAGAGACTGAACTAAAAAGGGAGGAGGTGATTGCAAGCCACGAATGATGGGTTTTTCAGGCTCCCAAAAGTTAGTTCAAGGCCTAAAGTAAAATCTAAAACAAAAAACAGACCTACGCTCCTCCATACAAATTATTCCAATGTGCGCCGTGTTGATAAATTTGAGGATTTAGTTGCATAGTTTGGTCAAAATATCTTATCCCATTCACTGGTCCAATATGCTCACAGGCACAAACAATACAGACCAAACAGACACAAGCAGACAAAAAAGCTTAATTAAAAAAATACAGCACAACACAACCACAACAGAAAGTTTTCATAAAGAGTAAAAATTGTTTGAATCAAACATATCCCGGCCATGGGGGTATCCTAGGAGATCTCACTGAAGAGGAGAACCGACCTCACTGTCATCATTAACAGCCCTCTCCAGTGAGACTTAATTACATAGAAGAGACCGATCCAAAGGAAGCGATATCCTCCACCAAACCCATTACCGTGACCTGGGGATCTGAAATGACAGGGAAGTCAAAGTGTAATTGTAGGAATTGGAGGATAGTATTCCAGGATGATAACAGTTTAGAACATGCCCACAGTATACGAAAAAGACTACCCACCTGACATTTACAACAAGAACAAAGAATCTGGGATGAGACCCATTTTGTGAAGGTAGTAGGGCGTAAAATAAACACAGTATAGAACTTGGGAATATATTACAAAAACAAATGAAGCCAGTCCACCAGTCCTCCTCAGTAAGAGCAGGGGTATCCCTTTGCCAGAGACATGTTTTTCACTCCAGGGATGTAAAATGTAGAGGTTGGTTTGGAGAGCCTTGAGAGACACAAGTTCTTAGTGTGTTCCTCCCACTCCCCGCCCACTTCTCCTCCTTCCCAGTCTGTTCCTCCCACTCCCGCCCACTTCTCCTCCTTCCCCAGCCTATTCCTCCATATTTTCTGGTGTATTTCTGAAGCTTTGCCCCCTACTTGTGAGTAAATCCCGCCCCTTTTCTGATGAGAATTGCTTCATTACTCTCACCCAGCGGCACCAGTGGACTCCCCTAGTCCACAAAACAAAGTTCCCAGGTATGGTGATGGGTCCTTAAGGGGTTAAAGTGTGAACTAGGCCTGGTCCTGAACAGTTTGAGTTTAACCCCTTAAGGATCAGTGGTCCTGGGACGTTTCCATCCTGTGAGCACCGCTTTGATCCTAGCCGAAGCACCGGTACACGTGACCTGTTGTGTGTATCGGCACACCACTTTGGGGCCTGAAAGAAATTGCTCCAGTCTTGGAACGGTCCATTTTAGGCCTCATTTTTACTTACAGCGCTCCCGGTGGAGCCCTGTAAGTAAAAAGTACGTGACGTACTATGACCGTCATCGCTCCTTAAGTATTTAAGGACCATAACGGTCATAGTACGTCATGTACTCCTTAAAGGGATAGTAATACTTCAGTATTACAAATCGCTACAGTAAAGCCCTTGTAAAAAGAAACGTTTTGCCCCCAGTGTCATCTCTCAAACCTTTATGGTTTGAGAGATGAACGCTTCTAAAGTTGCCCTCTCCCTCCCCCTTCCCCGTAGTCAACATTCTAGCTGACTGCAGGGAACAGAGTCATACGACTTTCAGGTGGCTCTCCAGCACAGCCTGATCGCTTTAACTAAAAAAAAAACTTTCACTGAAATGGTCTTCTACGTGTGCTTGGCTTGCAAGCACACGTAGAAGACCGCTTTAGTGAAAGTTTTTTTTTTAGTTAACGAGATCGAGGCTCTGCTGCAGAGCCGCCTGATGATCTCTGACCGGATTTCCCTGAGTCAGCTAAAATGCTGACTACGGGGAAGGGGGAGGGAGAGGGCAACTTTAGAAGCGTTCATCTCTCAAACCATAAAGGTTTGAGAGATGACACTGGGGGCAAAACGTTTCTTTTTACAAGGGCTTTAATATAGGGATTTGTAATACTGAAGTATTACTATCCCTTTAAGGCCCAGAAAGGGATACAATATATTGCTCTCTAATGCATTTCATACCTTTCTGGTCCTTAAGGGGTCAAAGGGTTAATCTTGCTCTCGGGAATATCTCTACTTCACACAACTCAGAAATAATTGTAGAGAAAAAATTTAATTTAGCAAGCTTCCAAATGTTACATCTGCCCCCTGTGATAAGGTTCACTAGCAATGTACGCTGTGCTAATAATATTATATTCCGTGTCTTCTCAGCATTTACATATCTCATTTTCCTGCGCTGAGAAACAAATGGCGACGATAAGTTAATTACACATCAATGTCATATGTGAATCACGGTAACATCTGTTATGCATCGCTCTCTGTAAAACCTATCATTTGTTATTTTCTGGTAAATGTTTCTACTTGTGAATATCTCTTATGTAGTAAAGGATTCATTACGGATAGTACAATTGGGAATCTAATTAATTGGATTCCTGCTTATACTATCCATAATATTGCAAAGCAATGCATTGGCGTATATTGCAAAGCAATGCGTTTGTGAACCCCTGTGGCACTCAAAGAGTTAAAGCTGAAATACCACCCCACCTTAAAGGGATAGTAATACTTTGTTTTATCTTTATTTTATTTTGTAGGCATTAAAAAAACATGAAGAACGATATAAGTCTTATCTCTCAAACCTGCAGAGAGGGACAATCTTCAATTAAGATAAGGGAAAAACCTGAAAAACTTGTCAAGGGGGGCAGGGTTTTCATTGTTCTCATAGGAAGAAGATTGTCCCCTGCTGTTCTCTGTCTGGTCTATGGACTGCATTCCACATCTGAGAAGAGATTGCTTACACTAGGTAAAAGGGGCAGGAGGGGAAACTTTGCTTGTGAATATCTCTTAAACCATAAAGGTTTGAGGCATAAGACTTATATTGTTCTTCATGTTTTTTTAATGCCTACAAAATAAAATAAAGTTAAAACGAAGTATTACTATCCCTTTAAGTTGCTCCCAAAGAATTACCCATCTGGCGTCTAGCTGCTCAATAGTGCTAGTCGCCAGAATTATTACCTCCTTATAAGGAATTCCTACTGCTCCCGGGCTGACAGGTAGGAAACAGCGCAGACATCTTTGCATAGTGATGTCTGCACGCCTGCGCTGTCAGTCCTTCCGGTACCATGCGCCTCCTAGGAACGCCTCCTAGAGCAGACTGTGACTGACAGCTCAGGCGCGCAGACGTCACTATGCAAATATGCAAATATGTCTGCGCTGTTTCCTGGCTGTCAGTCCCAGGAGCAGTAGGAATTCCCTTTAAGGAGGTAATAATTCTGGTGACTAGTACTATTGAGTAGCTAGTCACCAGATGGGTAATTCTTTGGGGGCAACTTTAGGCAGGGTGGTAGTTCCGCTTTAAAAGGCTAGAGCGGCTGAGGTTCTAAAAGGAACACGATCAGTTCTTAACCAATCCACCTGAGCTGTAGGGGATAAATACCAATTCCTACAATGTTTTAACCCTTTAGATGCTCTAGAGGACTGCAATGCATTGTTTTGAAAGATGGTGCAGTCCTCGCTAGCATTCAAGGGGTTAAAATCCCAATTTAACTCAATGGGTAGATGTATTTCTCCTCTGTGATGCAGGTGACTTACTCAAGAATTGCTCTATGTTCTCTTGCACACAGTACTATCATTTAAAGTGCAATTATCCCCTCTCAACCCTTCCTCTATCTTCCTGATACCCTGCATTGAGCTCCGCAACTATATGTTTCACTTATAATGTAGCTTCTCTAATACAACTTGACTGATTCCCAGATGGATGAGGGGGCGGTGAAAAAATTATTTACCCTGCTAATTTTTTTTTTTTTTTTTTATATATAATTATCTCCCTCTCTCAACGCCTTCCTCTCCCCCCTCTCCTTCACATTCCCTATCTGCTTTCCCCCCTCTTTGTGGGTTTCTATACACAGTTTATCCACTCTGTTTAAATCTCATCGGCATAATTACGCAGGCAAACACTTCTTTCATCCGAAGGAATTCAGCTTTTTTTTTTTGCTCAGCTGATTCCGTCAATGCAACTGCCGGGGGAAATACATTTCTCATCTTTACTGCCTTTTAGGTAAATAAACTTATTTTGTTGAAGGTGAAATTTAATTTCCCATAAAAGTGCTTTGTATTGATCTTTAATCTATTTGGATATTGTTCTCAATGATTTCTGTTTTCTAAAGTAAATAAACAGATTAATCTGTTTTCTGAAAAACAAAATGTTCTAGAACCAGTATTTCCAGTACTGAATTACTGAATATGGAAGTTTTTTTTTTTGGTTTTTTTTTTAAACCGGTGCCTAAAAAGGCAACTATATATTTAACTCTTTGAATGACACAAGGGTACAACTGCATGTGAAGGGTTAAAGAAACACTAACATCTATTGTGTTGTGTACCCCTCCATAACTCAAAGGGCACCCACTTGTCATCATTTGAGCTCAGAATGCTAATGGTTGCTATGAATCAATTCTGTGCAGACTGGTTCAACAAAATTAAACTTTTTGAAGGCTTTAACCCCTTAACGACCATTGACGGTCATAGTACATCAAGGGTCGATTTGACTTAACGACCGATGACGTGCTATGACCGTCATCGAGTTCCGGGCTCCCCCCGCGGCTGCACGCTGTTCGGGGAGTCCGGAACGCAACGGAGCAAAAAAAAAAATTTGCTCCGTGGTCGTTGAGTCGTGTCCACGGCCGGATTCCCCGGTCGTTAAGGGGTTAAGGACCAAGGACATACATGTACATCATGGGGTGAACGTGCCTAAAGGACCCATGATGTACTTGTATGTCATGGAATTCAGGGGCCCCTGCATGACTGCACGCCATTTGGGAACCTCTGATTCGGATAAGAAAAAAAAATGCTCTGTGGTCCTTAAGTTCCGGCCGTGTGCTCACGCTTCTGGTACTTAAAGGGATAGTAATGTTTCATAATAAAAACAGCTCTAATTAATCATCATAGTATTCGGACTTTGGAGAGTGTTATTTCAGTTCTGTCAGAGTTCAAGAGTAATTCAATGACAAAGTATCCCCCTCCCGCCCCTTTTACTGATGTAACACTGCTCAGCCAGATCAGAAGGGAGGTACCCAGGTAGACTGCAGAGAGGGACAATCTTCAATTAAGATAAGGGAAAAACCTGAAAAACTTGTCAAGGGGGGCAGGGCTTTCATTGTTCTCATAGGAAGAAGATTGTCCCCTGCTGTTATCTGTCTGGTCTATGGACTGGATTCCACATCTGAGAAGAGATGGCTTACACTAGGTAAAAGGGGCGGGAGGGGAAACTTTGCTTGTGAATATCTCTTAAACCATAAAGGTTTGAGAGATAAGACTTATATCGTTCTTTTTGTTTTTTTAATGCCTACAAAATAAAATAAAGTTAAAACGAAGTATTACTATCCCTTTAAGGGGTAAGGACTAGTGTTGAGCGAGCATGCTCGGCCGATGCTCGGATCGGCTCGAGCATCGCTCTGCTGGGCACATGGCGGTACTCGTACGAGTACCGCATGTGCTCGCCCGCCATGTTCGGGTCTCCTCCCCGCACGTTTTGCGGCTGCTGCGCAGCCAATAAACGTGCAGGGAGGCTCTGACATCAGTGTAATGCCAGCAGCCATGTTGGCTGCTGGCATTACACTGATTGGCTGGCCAGAACCCGTGGTCGGGTGCTGTATAGCACCTGACCAGCGAGTTCGGCTCAGTCTTAGCCAGGGAGAGATGAGGATAGGAAGGGAAAGTCAGTGTAGGGAGAAAAAAAGCAAATTTGTAAAAAAAAAGACCCAAAAGTCCTTTTTAGGACTACTGTGTGTGGGGGCAGCAGTTTATTTTGTGTGTGGGGAAAAAAAACAAAAAAAAAAAAACTTCATATATTCTGTTTAGTGTGCAAAGTTGCAGATTAGAGCACATTCTGTTTAGTGTGCAAAGTTGCAGATTAGAGCACATTCTGTTTAGTGTGCAAAGTTGCAGATTAGAGCACATTCTGTTTAGTGTGCAAAGTTGCAGATTAGAGCACATTCTGTTAAGTCTTCAAACTGTAAAATATCAAAGTCACATATTCCATTCAGTGTGCGTCGCCGCAGTTTAGCAGCACATTCTGTGTACTGTGCACAGTTGCAGAATAGGAAGAAATACTGTTAAGTCTTCAAACTGTAAAATATCAAAGTCACATATTCCATTCAGTGTGCGTCGCCGCAGTTTAGCAGCACATTCTGTGTACTGTGCACAGTTGCAGAATAGGAAGAAATACTGTTAAGTCTTCAAACTGTAAAATATCAAAGTCACATATTCCATTCAGTGTGCGTCGCCGCAGTTTAGCAGCACATTCTGTGTACTGTGCACAGTTGCAGAATAGGAAGAAATACTGTTAAGTCTTCAAACTGTAAAATATCAAAGTCACATATTCCATTCAGTGTGCGTCGCCGCAGTTTAGCAGCACATTCTGTGTACTGTGCACAGTTGCAGAATAGGAAGAAATACTGTTAAGTCTTCAAACTGTAAATATCAAAGTCACATATTCCATTCAGTGTGCGTAGCCGCAGTTTAGCAGCACATTCTGTGTACTGTGCAAAGTTGCAGATTTGCAGCACATATTCCGTGTAATATGAAGAAGGCGGGTAAAAAGGGACGGGGAAGTGGACATGATCCTGATAGTTCAGGGGCGTGGGTCAGGACGCGTAGAAACTGTGCCTGGTGCCAGAGCACAAGAAAGAAAGACATCCACCATACCTAGCTTCATGTCTCATTTTACAGGGCGTCGCAGGACATCACTCTCGAGGTCCGACCACTGCGAACAGGTGGTCGGTTGGATGTCAGCTGATACTGCTTCCAGTCGGTTAAGCACCACCCTGTCTTCCACCAAGTCCACTCTCAGTAGCCAAGAGTCTGGTCAACATAATCCTCACTCTGATCATCCTTCCTCCCACCATAGACGGTCTGGTCAAAGAAGTGATCCCACACTGGGATATAGTGAGGAGCTCGTCTCATCACCAATCCTTCATTTGACCCTCTCTCCAAGCACGCTTGCAGAGGAACATGACATCTTGTGCCCTGATTCACAACCTCTAGAGGGTACCCAATCACAAGAAGATGACAGATGTGAACGGCATTTAAGGTCAAAGGAAGTAGTGGATGATGATGATGATGAGACACAGTTGCCATTAAATCAACCACTATTACTGTCTCAAGACCTTGATGAGGAGGATGATATACAGTTGTCAATGACTGAGTATGTGGTGGGATCAAGACATGAGGAGGATGATCAGAGTGAGGAAGTGGAGGAGGACTTGGTGGACGATGAGGTGACTGACCCCACCTGGGAAGGTGTAGAGCCGAGCGATGACAGCAGTCCTGAGGGTGAGCCATCTGCAGCACCGCAACAGGCTGGAAGAGGCAGTGGTGTGGCTACAGAAAGAAGGCGGACCGCACCAAACCGGCCCGCAAATGTTCCACGGAGCACCCCCTTGCGTAAATCTCCCTTGCCAAGGGGTAGGTGTTCCGCGGTATGGCGTTTTTTTAAGGAAAGTGCGGACGACAAAAGAATTGTAGTTTGCAACCTGTGCCACACCAGAATGAGCTGAGGCATGAACACTAGAAACCTCACCACCACCAGCATGATCCGACACATGGCATCCAAGCACCGTAATAAGTGGGAGGAACGCCTGGATCGCCCATCTGTGTCTGCAGGCCACACCACTGCCTCCTCTTCCCCTGTTTTCGGTGCCGGCCAATCGCCTGTCGAAGGCGCAGGCCCGCATACCTCCCGCCCTGCACCTGTACCATCTGAAGCACCATCAGCGACCACATCCACTTCCCTGTCCCAGCGCAGCGTCCAAATGTCGTTACCCCTGGCATTTGAGCGCAAGCGAAAATACCCAGCCTCCCACCCACAGTCCATAGCACTAACCTCACACCTTTCCAAATTACTGGCCATCGAAATGCTGCCATTTAGGCTTGTGGACACTGAGTCCTTCCGCAGCCTGATGGCAGCAGCTGTCCCTCGGTACGCGGTCCCCAGCCGCCACTACTTTTCCCGGTGTGCCATCCCCGCATTACACCACCATGTGTCCCGTAACATCACCCGTGCCCTGACCAACGCAGTTACTGGAAGGTCCACTTAACGACTGACACATGGACAAGTGCTTGTGGCCAGGGACGCTACATTTCCCTGACGGCACACTGGGTGAATGTCGTGGAGGCTGGGAGCGACTCGGACCCTGGGATGGCACGGGTGCTACCTACGCCGAGGATTGCGGGCCCTACCTCCATCAGGGTTTCCGCCAGCACCTACGTTATTGGCTCCTCCTCCTCCGTTTCCACCTCCGAATTCTCTGCACGCAGCGCCACTCACCCATCAGCCGGTAGCTGGAAGCAGTGTAGCACTGCAGTGGGGAAGCGTCAACAGGCCGTGCTGAAGCTGATCTGCCTTGGGGACAAACAGCACACGGCCTCAGAGCTGTTGCAGGGGATTAGTCACCAGACCGAGCAGTGGCTCTCGCCACTCAACCTGCAACCAGGCATGGTTGTGTGTGATAATGGGCGTAACTTGGTGGCGGCTTTGGAGCTCGGCAAGCTCACACACGTACCATGCCTAGCGCATGTATTTAATTTAGTGGTTCAGCGATTTCTAAAAACCTACCCCAATTTGCATGATCTCTTGACCAAGGTGCGCCGCGTATGTGCACATTTCCGTAAGTCATCAACAGCTTCAGCCGGCCTGTTGAAGCTGCAGCAGTGCTTACAATTGCCAGCTCACCGGCTGCTGTGTGACGTGAGCACGCGCTGGAACTCCACCTTCCACATGTTGGCCCGGCTTTGTGAGCAGCAGAGGGCAGTAGTGGAGTACCAGCTGTTACACGGTCGTCGCCTCTCCGTTCAACTTCCTGTAATCAGAAGTGAGGAGTGGGAATGGATGTCAGACCTCTGTGAGGTTTTACGCAATTTTGAGGAATCGACACAGATGGTGAGCGGCGATAACGCTATTATCAGTGTAACCATCCCACTTCTGTGTCTACTGAAACGCTCGCTGCTCACAATTAAAACCGACGCTTTGGTGGTGGAGGAGAAGGAAATGCGGGAGGAAGAGCTTACACAAGGTGATAGCCAGAGCACCCTCACTTCGTCTTCTCAGCGACAATTGGAGGAGGCGGAGGAGGAGGAGGAGGAGGAGGAAGACACGGTTGCCTCCGCTACAGAGGGTAGCCATGGAACTTTAGTTCCATCTCTTCAGCGTGGGTGGGCAGAAGAGGAGGAAGAGGATGAGGAGATTGAGAGTCATCCTCCTGGTGAGGACAGCGAAATCTTGCCTGTTGGTACTCTGGCACACATGGCTGACTTTATGTTAGGCTGCCTTTCCCGTGACCCACGCGTTATATGCATTTTAGACAACACGGATTACTGGGTGTTCACCCTTCTGGACCCCCGCTACAAAGAGAATTTCTCATCTCTCATTCCTCCGGTGGAGAGGACAAGCAAAATGGTGCAATACCAGAAGGTTCTTGTCGAAAAATTGCTCCAAAATTTTCCATCTGACAACGCTGGCGGCAGAGTAAGTGCTACCTTGGCCAACCGAGAAGGGGAGAAAAGGGGAGCACACAGCATTTCCGACAAAGGCAGGGCAACACTCTCCAAGGCGTGGGACACCTTCATGACACCCCGCCAGCACCCTCAACCTGATGCGCAGCCTAGTGTCACAAGGAGGGAAAAGTTTGGAAGATGGTGAAGGAGTACGTAGCAGACCGTGTCAGCGTCCTCAATGATCCCTCTGTGCCTTACAACTACTGGGTGTCCAAGCTGGACACGTGGTATGAACTGGCACTCTACGCCTTGGAGGTGCTGGCCTGCCCTGCCGCCAGCGTTCTGTCTGAGCGGGTATTTAGTGCTGGCTGTGCATCATAACAGATAAGCGTATCCGCCTTTCCACCGACAATGCTGATAGGTTGACACTTATAAAAATGAACAAGGCCTGGATTTCCCCTGACTTCTCCACTCCACTGGAGGAAAGCCCCGGGAACATAAACTCACTTTATATATGTTATTTACAATGATGGGAATACTCTGTATTCCCATTCACCCCTTCCACCCAAAAAACGGGTATATGGTTGACTCTTAATCTTCTCATCCTCCTCCTCCTCTTCCATATGCCCTGTGATATAATTTTATATAGGGCCAGCTCACCAGCGGGCCCTGTGATATAATTTTTATATAGGGCCAGCTCACCAGCGGGCCCTGTTTGACAATTTTTGTATAGGTCAGCTCACCAGCGGGCCTTCTCATATAATGTTTTATTGGGTCAGCTCTCTAGCGGGCCCTCTCATATAATGTTTTATAGCGTCAGCTCACTAGCGGGCCTTCGCATATAATGTTTAGGATGGTCAGCTCCGCAGCAGACCCTCACCCATAATGTTTTAGATGGTCGGCTCAGCACACGTTTCCCTCTTAATCATGGCCTCAGTTCAGAAAAATCAAGGAAATTTTTGGGAGAATTTTGCCTCTGCGCACGTTTCCCTCTTAATCATGGCCTCAGTTCAGAAAAACTGAGGAAATTTTTGGGACAATTTGCAGATGATATACAAGTAAATATACAGCAAATACTGTTTGGTAACAATTTTTCGCCTAAAGTCGTTTTTATCTGCCTTTTGTGTGTTTTACGGTCAGTCTGTAAAAATGGCGTACTACGGGCGAAAGATCGTTCCCAGCAGCGATGTTGGAGTCCAAGATGCATCCAGACATCCTCCCTATGCTGTCCCTGAACCATTTCTGTGGTGTTTCCATCATTTTCTGCCCTTTTCCTATGGACCAGGCACCCTCCCCTCATCAGAGCAGGGGGTGCCTGGTGTAATGCTCGAGTCCTCCATTGACTTCAATGGGGCTCGGGTGCTCGGCCGAGCACTCGAGCCTCCGGGGGTGCTCGGTCAGAGCACCCGAACACCCGATCATTGGGGTGCTCGCTCATCACTAGTAAGGACCCCAGATGAAGTCCACTGAAGTATTCTTAGGCAGGAAGGAAGTCTAAAGTAGTAGGAAGTGACCAGGCAGACTGGTTAAATGACAGTAGACAGATGGACACCGATCATCCACATATATTAACTCCCTTTCCACTCTCATTCAGGATTCCCAAAACCGCTCTCTGATAATCTCCATAACTGGGAAATGTGAAGACGAGATGACTCTGAGATACTGGAAATATTAACCCTTAATGCTTTCCGTAATATAGATTGTATGCAATGTGTTCCTGCTTGCATTAAAGTGGAATTTCAGGTATTAATATTAGGGGTGGGTGAAAGTTGTCGCTGTGTTCCCGCGGGAAATTTTGCGAAAACCACGTTGTGCTTTTTCGTGGGAAAATCCGCTTTAAAACTAGCGGTTAAAATTTTTGCATCTTTCGCCCATTGGCCAAAATCTTTCAACATTTTTTCAATGGCTAAAAAGTTTCCGCCCATTGATTTACATTGTTTTCGCACTTCCGCTATAAAAACGTGACGTCTTCGCTGGAGACAGACACAATAGAAGCAGCTACAGAGCGAGATAGACGTGATGTGCTGTTCTCTTGTGATATTTAGCAAAAATTGAGGCAGGAGAGGCTCATAGTGACTCCTATCACTATGAGCAGCAAAAAGAGGAACTGGAAGGACCCTTATTATGTGTCCACTGAGTCTGAGGAGGAAGGGACACTACTGTACCAATGCTGTCCAGTCCCCCTAAATCACCCCAAGGGATCTTGGAGAATTTAATAGGAAGGGAGGGAGAAAAGGGAATGGGAAGGAAGGGCGAAAAGAATAGTGAGAGCAGGACAGGTCAGCTGCCTGTGCCTGCTGTAAGACGTGCTGCCCCTGCTGCCAGTGCCACCATTTCTGATTCTGCATCCACTAGTGCTGTACCTGTTGCCAGACATGCTGCCCATGCTGCCAGTGCTAAACCTGCTGCCAGTGCTGAACCTGCTGAGAGTACTGAACCTGCTGCCACCAATACTTTGCCTGCTGCTAGTGTTTCTTGTAGTACTCGGGGGGGAAAGGAGAAAATGATGAAAAGTGTGACAGTAAGGGACCCTAAATCACACTTGCCATTCCCAAGCAGTCCTGCCACTGCTAGTACTACTGCTACTAAGGTCCAGCAGCTTGTTAGTGTTAGGAGTGAAGGAGGGGTAATCAACAATATCCTGATATTACTAGTGACTGTGAGACTGAGGAGGAAGACTCTGCGGCTGAACTTGATGTGGTTGGTGTTAGTAGTAGTAGCAGTAATGGTGAAGCAGCCGGAGTGGTAGGGGAAACATTTTACAGCATCCAGACTAGCGGTCAAGGGAGCCCACACCATTCTCCTGACCCTGGGACTGAGAGTCCTCCCCTTCCCTTCACTACAGTGTCCAGGTGGAACATGAACCTGAAGAGGCCAGAACTGGTGCTGGTGGAGGAGAGAAGGCTGAGAATTAATACCACCACCACCAGCAGGAGCACAGATCAGCTGCCTCTGCCTGCTGCTACTTACTAGTCTGCCTTCTTCTTCAGTTCAAAAGGCAATGAGAAGCTGGGGAGGAAGAGACATTGATGGCCTTTTTAGCAGAAACTGGGAAGGAATGGGAGACAGGAATGAGGATGGGCATCACCACCTGCACTACCAAGGACATCTGGGAATTAGAGGAATTTGCAACTGCTCTAATTCCTTCTGATACAGAGATGCAAGAGCAGCAGGATCCTGAGGAGCAGGTTAATGTGCCACAGACCACTGTAGACAGAGTGGGAATGGGGTCAAAAAGCGACATCGGGACTAAGACAGGTTCCACTTGCCAGCAGTAGCAATACTCCTGATCCTAGTTGCAGTGCTGAATCTGAGGCAGTAGCAGCAACAGCAGCAACATTATCTGCTGTCACAGACATGTGGAGGACAAGAAGAAAGAAGTCATTCCTCTCCACCTTTCCCCTTTCCTCTGAAGTCATCATGGGTGTGGGACTATTTTTCTGTTGGGGCAGGCACAGCGCAGTCATCAGCAATGGCACTGTGCACAATTTGTGACAAGTCAACAGAGTGACATATCACACATGAAACACAGACACCATGACATTTACTCCAACCATGTTAAAGCCAAACACCCACCACAGAAATCAAGTAGCGCTTTTGCTGTCTCTGACTCACAACCCACGTCACCCATTTGATGGTTGCCAAATGGAGTGCGACATTTCAATACTGAACCATTCACAATGAACTTTTAGAAAGCTACAATTTAGAGATCTCACTACCTAAAAACAAACAAGACAAGTAGGACATCTCCCCTGCCTTTCTGGTTCAAATGACACCAATTTAGAGACTAAAGACACATTTAATTTGGTCAGATTATACAGTAGGTAACACAGAATTCTCTCACCCTGAGAATTTGGTACTTCACCCTGAGATTTGGGTCAAAACCCAGAATGACAGGGTTTCCATGTATGATAATCTATCTCCACTATCTTGGACCACACCTCACCACCCTTAGCAGAAGGTTTAATTACAGTGTCAGACTTGGGACTTTTCAGGGCTCCTTTGTTCCCCACAGATGGGTAATTAAATCTAGGATATCTCTGTTCCTCTGCCATGATCTTTAGATCTTCTAATACCATCAGGGCCCTTTTTTCACCTGTAGTAAGATAATTAAATCTAGGACCTTTTGGTCTCTCAATAACATTGAGTGGAAGGAACTAACTACATGGCTTTGACAATGCACTGGATTGGATCTTGAGGGGTGTGTGATGGACGTAGTTATCTCTCCATTTAAGATATAATCTTCACAGGGGAAGGAGTGATAAAGTGACACAGAGTGAGAGTAGATTTCCCCAAATTACCTGACTGAGAACAAAAAAAAGAGCAATTCCGGAGTGAGCCAACTGCACTGAAATAGAATTAACTAACTAACCTTTACCCCCCTATGATGCAGTTGATTTTCTCCAGAATTATACCACTACAATGCTTTGGAGACATCTTTAGCATTTAAGGGGTTAACCCCTTAAGGACCGGGAAAATCTGAGGTGGATTTCACTTAAGGACCGGAGCAATTCTGACCTTTTTGACTATGTCTTTGTTCAACAGTGTTTTCCCTCTAAATCTTTTATTTCACCCCCATAAATTATATACTGTTGTTTTAAGCACAAATAGGGATTTCATTTGATACCCTACTTATATGGATAACCCACCATTTACTTTATTAAAATTAAAAAAAAGTAAAAAAAAAATGTAAAAAAATAAATTTTGTTTTTCTCTCTTGGGATCAATTGGGCACAAAGGGTTACATTTTTATGGTGACTGCATGCAAGGTTTGACCGGTCAGTCATACCTACAAAATGCACAGTTTAAAGTGGCCACTGTCCCCCCTGGGTGAAAATCCCCATGTCCCTTTTTCCCACCCTATTTTGTCACTTTTTTATCCCTGACATTTGAAGGTGTGTATAAGTGTATTACATGGCTCCACAACAATCACACTTCCAAAATTGTTTAATAAGATTATTTAAAAAAAAAATATATATATATCTTTTTGTAAAAAAAAAAAAAATGTGTTGTGTTTAAAAAAAAAAAAAAAAAGTATCATTGCAGGTCAGAAATTGACCTGTATTTAGCAAGCCTCTGGCACCAGCAGTGAAGGGGTTAATACCCCCAGCTGCTGTATTCTCATTTGCCACTAGGTGTCTCCTCTCTACTCCTGTCTCCCTTACTTTGATAGCAAGGGAGACAGAGGTAGAAGAGACACTCAGAGTCAGCATGCTTTGCCGGTACATGCCGGCTGCTATGGCGATCACGTGAATCGGCACAAGCAAGAAGGGCTGAGACTGAACGCCCCGGTCTCGGAGCGCTCGGTCTCAGCCTGGAATTAATGATAGCAGCATGCACGGAGGCACGCTGCTATCATTTAAGCCATAACGGTCCTGGACCGTCATGGGTCCTTAAGGGGATAACAACCCATGACGGTCCAGGACTGTCATGGGTCCTTAAGGGGTTAAAAGCCCCCATGTAAATCCAATTAATTCTTTATTTTGACAAGGAAGACAAACCTGCACTCCTCTATATAAAGAGAGCACTTACACTTGGCCTTTAAGGATGAGGCTTCCAGCCTGTCTTAGCGTGCATGCACCCTGTCTGTTTGATATCAATTATCCCTCACATGACCTGCGAGGAAGGATATAAATGATCCACAGTTTTCCACACATGTATCTATACAATGCACACCCATATGGAGTCCTGCACCAGGTAAATCCTCCATCTCCACCTTTTTAGTTATATTGTGTGTCTTCTGTTTTTAATTGCAATACACTGGGACCCACGAGCATTATAAAAAACATCAAAACATAATTTAAAGGGCCTCCTTCTAACACGTTTATTATAACATCTTTCATCTGAGAATTTTTAATTTAGATAGGACTTCCATAGGTGTATGTCATGGATACAAGCAAAACAGGAGTCAGACGGTTCAAACTGTGGAGAATAGGCCGAAGCCAGTGGTAGTCTCAAATACAAGATATGCCTCAAAGTGACCCAAATGATCTCCCCAAGGACTCACTCCTGCAGTCAGATATGGAAAGGCCGTCTCATACAAAGGAAGTCAACGAGGGAGACTACTGACTCACATCTGCAGTCAGTGACGCTAGAGTCTACCAGAGCCCCAGGTCCACACCAGATAGATATCTGACTACATGGAAGGCCAGATGGAGGGGTAGTCAGACAGAGCCACAGGTCAGCACCAGATAGGATGGTTAGACAAGCCAAGGGTCAGGGTACGCAACTGGTAGTCAGCCAGAGCTGCAGGTCTGCACCAGATTGGTTATTGGACTAAGCCATGGTCATCCATGGAGCAGATAGTCAGACAGAGCCACAGGTCAGCACTAGAACGGTTAGTCGGACACGCCAGAGGTCATACACGGAACAGGTCATCAGCCAGAGCCACAGGTCTGCACCAGATTGGTTATCAGACAAGCCAAGATCATACACTGAACGGGTAGTCAGACAGAGCCACAGGTCAGCACCGGAATGGGTAGTCAGACAGAGCCACAGGTCAGCACCAGAACGGGTAGCCAGACAAACTAGGTCATACACTGAGCACTCAACAAACAAATGAACTGCACTGGACACCAATGAAAGGGTGAATGAGCCCAGTGTCCATGCAGTTTAAGAAAACCTGCCCCAAAGGAAGGAGGAGCACCAAATTGGCAGGTCCCTTTAAAAAGGTGTGCACGTCCATGCCCTTGGACGTGCGCCCGACGTGACGTCACCTGCTGCAGCAGAATAGACCAGCACACAGAATCGGCTGGAGTCGCGAGGAGGACAGAACACGGCTGAGCCGCGAGGGGGAGAGGCTGTGGCTGAGCCACCTGAGCAGACGATGCTGAGGAGGTAAGGATGCGGTTGGCTCGAGCAGCCGCCGCACAGCACTCTGACAGTGTATTAGAGTAGGACTTGCCTTAAAGTAAGATACCTTGATTGGGTGGTAAGCTTATACATGAATTGGCCATTCTGTGAGACTAAAATCTCACTTATTTACTACGAAGTATTATATATGCCCAGCACAGGGCACACATGTTCTTTTTACATAGAGGAGCGCAGATTTGTCTTTCTTGTTTGTGTTTGCACTCTGGGTTTTGGCCTGGGGGACTGGAGAACCCTCTCATTCCTTGCTGCCATCTATATATCAATCTTTATATTTACATTAAAATGATGTTCATTATATGGATATATTATCAGGGCTCAAAATTTCCACTCCCCACTAGCCAATAGCGAGTGAAAATTTAGCCCTGGCGAGTAGAAATTCAGCCCTGGTGGGTATGTTATGGCTTGCAGTGGCGAGTAAATTTTCAGGTCTGGCTAGTAGTAAAGGACTTCATATTTTAAGCCCTGATATTATGATGAGGTAGTGCTGGGAGCTTTTCTTTTTTCTAATTCTTTATTTTACCCCATGAGTCCTTTTGGCTTTCCCCAGAATCGCTCCAGATTCGCTTTTGATCAATTCAGCCTCAATGTCTTTAAAAAAAATCCCCACCCAAACTCTCTGTGCTTTGGAAATCCTGAGAGCCATCAAGCCGTAGCACAGCATATCATGTTGTCATGGGTCAAATAGCAGATTTAATATTGAATTTGGCCTGAAAATGTTGAAAAAATATTAAAAAGTCACATTTCTGTGATGACATGGAAAGGAAATCGAAACCTCAGTAATTCTTCCACATCAAGCAGCTCGAGAAGAAAAGAACTTTGTCTATACTTCTATCGTCCACCTACCCGACATCTGCCGCAACTTCCTGCCAAAGGCACAACTACCAACCTTCTTAAAGGAGCAGTACACGTTTTTAATGAAAACATACATGTTATAGGACTTTTCCTTTGGAGTAAAACAAGGCTACTCCCACCGCTGTCAGTTGTTTTATTCAAACATTACAACAGTTCAAATAACCAGGAAGTGAATTTACTGTGTTTAGTTCCTAATAGTTCTAACTGACTGCAGTTTCTATCACATTCTAAAGAGAACTGTAAGTCACCTACTTTCCTCTCCATTAGAATGTAACAGGACAACTAATTGGAATTTGCCCACTAGAGGGCTCTGCTAATATAAATAAACATGGGTTTAAACTGTAATAACTCTGGAAATATGCAACTGTCAGAAGTGGGAGCACCCTTATGTTACTCAACAGGAAATGCCCTACAATATATGTTTTTTCATAAAAAAAGTTTACTGGTCCTTTAACCCCCTTGGATGTTTCTTCGCAATGCAGTGGAGATTAACCCCTTGATGACAAGAGGGATGTACAATGCATTGTCCACCCCTCTGGTGCTCAAGGGGTAAAATGGAAATCGTGTTTTAGTTGAAAGAGTTCTTAATCTGTTTAACCCTTTGAGTACCATATCTCTGGTGCGCAAGGGGTTAAGAGACCTCTGAAGCATTCAAGGACTTAAAAGTCCTATCATATATATATATATATATTTATATATATATATATATATATATATATATATATATGTACATAAATTTCTTTATTAACACCTTAACGACCCTCGACGGTCCTGGCACATCATGGGTTGTTTTGCGTTAAGGACCCATGATGTGCCAGGACCGCATGCGGCCGTCACTTAAGGACCATGGAGAGTATTTATTTCTTTTTCACTGCACCGGTTCCGGGCTCCCCGCGCGGCTGCACGACATTTATGAAAACCTATATGTTATAGATCTTTTCCTGTTGAGTAAAACTCCCACTTCTGTCAGTTGTTTTATTCAAACTTTATAAAGTTTCAAATAGCCAGGAAGTGAATTCACTGTGTATTTACTTCCTGATTGTTCTGACAGGAAGTGACTCAGCAATTTCTATCACAATCTCTAGAGTACAGTGAGTCACTGACTTTCCTCTCCATTAGAATGTAACACAATAATAATTCAGATTTGACCCCTAGAGGCCACTGCTAATGTTAAAAAAAACAGGTTTAAACAATAATAATTCTGGAAATGTGAATCTGTCAGCACTGGGAGTACCCTTATTTTACTCAATAGGAAGCAGCCTCACACAGTAACATAGTTGATGAGGCTGAAAAAAGACATGCGTCCATCAAGTTCAGCGCATGCCAAAAACACCTCTGTTGATCCAGAGGAATGCAAAAAAAGCCCTATGAAGCCATTTCCAATTTAGCCCCAAGTGAGTAAAATAATTCCTTTGTGACTCCAAACGGCATCAGATAGTTCCCTGGATCAACAACCTATCTGCATTGAAGCCAACCGTCATAATGTTCAATATTATTCTGCGATAGACAGGCATCCATTGCTTTTTTGAAAGCAGTTGCATTATCTGCAAGTACAACATCCAGAGGCAAAGAATTCCATAACTTTACTGCCCTTACTGTAAAGAATCCCTGCCTTTGTTTCAGTAGAAAGCACCTTTCCACTAGTCTTAATGGATGACCTCTTGTTCTCAGCTCTTTGCGTAAATACAATATATATTTTTTCATAAATAAAAGTTTACTGCTCCTGTAAGTACATCAACCTTGAAATATATTATAAACATGCTTTTTCCATTTATCTGGAGGGAGCTGTGCATGGCCATTTGCCCTATCTCTTTGCTTATACAATAGATAAGGGCAATGTGTGGCATGGTAAAGCTGGTGAGATGTCTCAGTTGGTTAATGTATCAGCTGTAGAATCTGTTTAAACCTCAAGGTCACAGGTTCTAGTCCAAGCAGGGTCGACTCAGCCTTTCATCCTTCTGAGGTAGATATCATGGGTACCATTAAATAGGATAATAATATCTATACCCCCAGGGTGTACTTGAAAACAAGACACAATCTCAATGTATGTTTTCTAGTAAAACACTTTGATTTTATTATTAACCCTTTCAGTATCAGAGGGCTATGGAATGCATTGCTTTGCAATGTGTTCCGTACCCCTCTGGCACTGAAAGGGTTAAGGTAAACAGACAAATAAGAGATGAGTTTCAGTGAACTGAACTGGTTGGGTTCTTATCTCAAAACATTTATCATTATTTCTGGTTTTATAAAGGTTTTTTTTTATATTTTTATCTTTTGCCATTCTACATTTAGATACAAGGGGGAAGACCCTAAAGTGTGGAAAAAGATGTGATAAATAATAGAGAACTTTAGTTATATACTACAGGAGGAGATGTACTAAGGTGTGATAAAGAGGAGATAACTTCTCCAGTGATATAAACTCTCCAGTTCCTATGTTATTATATGGGAGATTTTTAGTTATAGACTACAGGGGAGATGTACTAAGGTGTGATAAAGAGGAGATAACTTCTCCAGTGAGATAAACTCTCCAGTTCCTATGTTATTCTATGGGAGATCTTTAGTTATAGACTACAGGGGAGATGTACTAAGGTGTGATAAAGAGGAGATAACCTCTCCAGTGAGATAAACTCTCCAGTTCCTATGTTATTCTATGGGAGAGATTTAGTTATAGACTACAGAGGAGATGTTCTAAGGTGTGATAAAGAGGAGATAACTTCTCCAGTGAGATAAACTCTCCAGTTCCTATGTTATTCTATGGGAGATCTTTAGTTATAGACTACAGGGGAGATGTACTAAGGTGTGATAAAGAGGAGATAACTTCTCCAGTGAGATAAACTCTCCAGTTCCTATGTTATTCTATGGGAGATCTTTAGTTATAGACTACAGGGGAGATGTACTAAGGTGTGATAAAGAGGAGATAACCTCTCCAGTGAGATAAACTCTCCAGTTCCTATGTTATTCTATGGGAGAGATTTAGGTATATACTACAGAGGAGATGTACTAAGATGTGATAAAGAGAAGATAACTTCTCCAGTGAGATAAACTCTCTAGTTCCTATGTAATTCTATGGGAGATCTTTAGTTATAGACTACAGGAGAGATTTACTAAGGTGTGATAAAGAGGAGATAACTTCTCCAGTGAGATAAACACTCCAGTTCCTATGTAATTCTATGGGAGAGATTTAGTTATAGGCTACAGGGGAGATGTACTAAGGTGTGATAAAGAAGAGAGACCTGCTCCGGTGTGATGAACTCTCCTGTTCATATGTTATTCTATGAAGCCTATGCTTTAACTCTTTTCCAACTCTGTATAAATGATGCTTACATCCACTCCCCCAAAACACACATTCTCTCTATACAGATCTATTAAAGTGTATATTCTTTTAAAATGTTGCATGCTAAACAGCATGCAACTATAGGGCGCATTCGGCATGTCGCGACATGAGAATCTTGCACTGCAGGAATGTGCGAGATTCTCATGTCACAAAATGAAACATCTCCAGTGAGCCAAGCTTGAAATTAAATGCACAAATGAAATGCAATACCTTCTGCTCCCCTGTCCGCAACCTCAGCCTGAATCTTCACGTGACTCTTCATGTCCTCCTTGTCTGGCCGCAGCTGGTCCACATCTGTCATCGGTGTTATACACAAAATCATATTCATGCTGACAGTGCCTGACACACCTCAGCCTGAGTAATCCGCAGCACTCATTGGAGTTGTGTACATGCAATCATGTTTTTTAATATGATGCCAAAGACATGGACATTTCTGAGGCTTATGTGTTAATTGGACAAGTTCAAATGTCCTATTGATTTACATTGTACGGTGATTTGCCCCAGAACTGCTCCTATGTAGGTTCCTGAACTAGGCCCTGCCGTACTCAGAATGGCTCCCAGGGGTTAAAGTGAATTGGTGCAAAGTACCTATGGAAGTCAGTCTCACAATGTCACACCTGAGTGCTTCACTGTACAATACGGTATATTTTATTATCAGTTTCCAGATACCTATGTGTGACTGTTTCACTATACCTCTTCTATTAGTGTTCTACTGTATGTGCCACTCAGCAGTTTCCCTGTACCCACGTGTGTCAGCCTGGTGACTGTGTGTTCACCAGTACTCCTGACTGTGGCTGGGTACAGAGCTGGCAGCCCCGAAACGAGTTTGTAAAAAATACTTCTCATATGTCCGTTCAGCTGAAATCCTGTAACAAGCCCGAACTGGAGAGGGGCAGCTTCAAACAGTGTTGGGATCCAGTGGCAGACTGGCCATCAGACATACCGGGCATTTTTCTGGTGGGCCGGTCCGGGGCTGGTCCGGGAGTTTAAAAAAAAATAACGAACGCCCGCCACCACCGTTCCCCCATGGCCTGCTTAAAAAATAAAAATGGGCTGCTCAGCCTTAAATGCCCGGGCCTATTTTTTGTCCCAGTCCGGGCCTGTTGGGATATGTGGACAAGCGATGCTAGTGCTTTATGGCCCCATCGATGACTGCTGTGGACCAGCTGCGGCCGAACAAGGAGGACATGCAGAGTCACTTGAAGACTTAGGCTGAGGTGTGCCAGGCACTGGCAGCATGAAGACTCAGGCTGGGGCATGAAGACAGGAGAGAATTTGATTTGTGTATTTCAATTCAAACTTGAATCATTGGCAACTTTTCATTCCGCGACATGAGAATCTAGCACTTTCTTGCAGTGCGAGATTTTTATGTCACTATTAATTCAGTGTGACATGCTGAATGTGCCCTGTAGTGCCACATTTTAAAAGTATGCCATTAAACCGTCACCTTGAATTTGTTATATATTTGAAATCTTCATTCAAAACTGACTATATGTCATGATAACGAAAATTCTAGTAGATGTCTAGTTTAGGAGATAGTCATACTTTTATTTCTGGAAAAAAGTGAAAGTGAAAATGTCCTGGTACAGTACAGAGCATCTTTTATCATATGAAATATCACTGAAACCTTCATTAACATACGACACCTCACTGAAAGGCTTCATTAGTAACACGTATGAATATTTCCTTAAAGGGATAGTAATTTTTCATAATAAAAGCAGCTCTTATTAATCATCATAGTATTTGGACTTTGGAGAGTGTTATTTCAATTCTGTCAGAGTTGTAGATCAAGGGTAATTAAATGACAAAGTATCCCCCTCCTGCCCCTTTTACTGATGTAACACTGTTCAGCCAGAGCAGAAGGGAGGTGCCCAGGTAGACTGCAGAGAGGGACAATCTTCAATTAAGATAAGGGAAAAACCTGAAAGACTTGTCAAGGGGGGCAGGGCTTTCATTGTTCTCATAGGAAGAAGATTGTCCCCTTCTGTTATCTGTCTGGTCTATGGACTGCATTCCACATCTGAGAAGAGATGGCTTACACTAGGTAAAAGGGGCGGGAGGGGAAACTTTGCTTGTGAATATCTCTCAAACCATAAAGGTTTGAGAGATAAGACTTACATCATTCTTCGTGTTTTTTTAATGCCACCAAAATAAAATAAAGATAAAATGAAGTATTACTATCCCTTTAAAGGACAGGCGCTCACATGCACAAACAGGTGATATGTGCACAGAAGTGCTCACAAACACAGTAATGAGATTTTGTTTTGCTTACTACATATTTTTTTCTGTCCTGTAAATAAAATCTAATTACTGGATATGTCACTTCTGTGCCTGATTTTCCATCTTTTAGTTGCAGAACGATCCCAGCAGAGCTCCCTGCCTTTTCTACAATTAAAAAAAAAACAGGTAAAAATTAGTGATGATCGAGCACCCCAATGCTCGGGTGTTCGGGTGCTCTGTCCGAGCGCCCCCGGAGGCTCGAGTGCTCGGCCGAGCACCCGAGCCCCATTGAAGTCAATGGGAGGACTCGAGCATTACACCAGGCACCCCCTGCTCTGATGAGGGGAGGGTGCCTGGTTCATAGGAAAAGTTCAGAAAATGATGGAAACACCACAGAAATGGTTCAGGGACAGCATAGGGAGGATGTCTGGATGCATCTTGGACTCCAACGTCGCTGCTGGGAACGATGTTTCGCCCGTAGTACTCCATTTTTAAAGACTGACCGTAAAACACACAAAAAGGAAGATAAAAACGATTTTAGGCGAAAAATTGTTACCAAACAGTATTTGCTGTATATTTACTTGTATATCATCTGCAAATTCTGCAAAAAATTTCATCGATTTTTCAGAACTGGGGTCATGATTAAGAGGGAAACGTGCGCAGCGTAAAGCAGGTGTTCAACGTGGTTATGGCCCGGGTAAGGTACAGCATTCAGGAACGGAGGCCGCAGCTACCACAGGTTTTACAACATGTCCGTTTGCCCTTGTTAAGTCCAAAATGTATAGTCGGAACAGTGGGGTCTGATCCATTGAGTAAAAGTGACGAAGTGACTGAGTGGATGAAGCCAAGAACTACCTTCTGCTCTGTCGAACACCCCAGCCCTATTTAATTCAATGGGAGGACCTGAGGCACTCCGATACAACCTGTATATCACAAAATGGAGGGCCTCATTCACATTGTGGTACAATAGTTCAGGTAGTGGTCCAACACTCATAAAGCCTATGCACTAAGTGAAAGGGCTGCCAAAAATTAGACTGAAATGTCACTCCAATACACCCTTTATTACACATAAAGGAGGGCATCATACACACCCTTGAAAAATTAGGATTAATGGCCTGCTGGTGACCCTCTAAAACATTAGGGGCGAGGGCATGCCGCTAAGCTGACCATCTAAAACATTAGGAATGAGGGTCTGCTGCTGAGCCGACCATCTAAAACATTATGGGTGAGGGTCTGCTGCGGAGCTGACCATCCTAAACATTATATGCGAAGGCCCGCTAGTGAGCTGACGCTATAAAACATTATATGAGAGGGCCTGCTAGAGAGCTGACCCAATAAAACATTATATGAGAAGGCCCACTGGTGAGCTGACCTATACAAAAATTGTCAAACAGGGCCCGCTGGTGAGCTGGCCCTATATAAAAATTATATCACAGGGCCCGCTGGTGAGCTGGCCCTATATAAAAATTATATCACAGTGTATATGGAAGAGGAGGAGGAGAATGAGAAGATTAAGAGTCAACCATATACCCTTTTTTGGGTGGAAGGGGTGAATGGGAATACAGAGTATTCCCATCATTGTAAATAACATATCTAAAGTGACTTTATGTTCACCCGGGGCTTTCCTCCAGTGGAGTGGAGAAGTCAGGGGAAATCCAGGCCTTGTTCATTTTTATAAGTGTCAACCTATCAGCATTTTCGGTGGAAAGGTGGATACGCTTATCTGTTATGATGCCACCAGCAGCACTAAATACCCGCTCAGACAGAACGCTGGCGGCAGGGCAGGCCAGCACCTCCAAGGCATAGAGTGCCAGTTCATACCACGTGTCCAGCTTGGACACCCAGTAGTTGTAAGGCACAAAGGGATCATTGAGGACGCTGACACGGTCTGCTACGTACTCCTTCACCATCTTCCAAAACTTTTCCCTCCTTGTGACACTAGGCTGCGCATCAGGGTGAGGGTGCTGGCGGGGTGTCATGAAGGTGTCCCACGCCTTGGAGAGTGTTGCCCTGCCTTTGTCGGAACTGCTGTGTGCTCCCCTTTTCTCCCCCATTCTCGGTTGGCCAAGGTAGCACGTACTCTGCCGCCAGCGTTGTCAGATGGAAAATTTTGGAGCAATTTTTCCACAAGAACCTTCTGGTATTGCACCATTTTGCTTGTCCTCTCCACCGGAGGAATGAGAGATGAGAAATTCTCTTTGTAGCGGGGGTCCAGAAGGGTGAACACCCAGTAATCCGTGTTGTCTAAAATGCGTATAACGCGTGGGTCACAGGAAAGGCAGCCTAACATAAAGTCAGCCATGTGTGCCAGAGTACCAACAGGCAAGATTTCGCTGTCCTCACCAGGAGGATGACTCTCAATCTCCTCATCCTCTTCTTCTGCCCACCCACGCTGAAGAGATGGAAAAAAAGTTCCATGGCTACCCTCTGTAGCGGAGGCAACCGTGTCTTCCTCCTCCTCCTCCTCCTCCGCCTCCTCCAATTGTCGCTGAGAAGACGAAGTGAGGGTGCTCTGGCTATCACCTTGTGTAAGCTCTTCCTCCCCCATTTCCACCTCTTCCACATGCAAAGCGTCGGTTTTAATTGTGAGCAGCGAGCGTTTCAGTAGACACAGAAGTGGGATGGTTACACTGATAATAGCGTTATCGCCGCTCACCATCTGTGTCGATTCCTCAAAATTGCGTAAAACCTCACAGAGGTCTGACATCCATTCCCACTCCTCACTTCTGATTAGAGGAAGTTGAACGGAGAGGCGACGACCGTGTAACAGCTGGTACTCCACTACTGCCCTCTGCTGCTCACAAAGCCGGGCCAACATGTGGAAGGTGGAGTTCCAGCGCGTGATCACGTCACACAGCAGCAGGTGAGCTGGCAATTGTAAGCGCTGCTGCAGCTTCAACATGCCGGCTGAAGCTGTAGATGACTTACGGAAATGTGCACACACGCGGCGCACCTTGGTCAAGAGATCATGCAAATTGGGGTAGGTTTTTAGAAATCGCTGAACCACTAAATTAAATACATGCGCTAGGCATGGTACGTGTGTGAGCTTGCCGAGCTCCAAAGCCGCCACCAAGTTACGCCCATTATCACACACAACCATGCCTGGTTGCAGGTTGAGTGGCGAGAGCCACTGCTCGGTCTGGTGACTAATCCCCTGCAACAGCTCTGAGGCCGTGTGCTGTTTGTCCCCAAGGCAGATCAGCTTCAGCACGGCCTGTTGACGCTTCCCCACTGCAGTGCTACACTGCTTCCAGCTACCGGCTGATGGGTGAGTGGCGCTGCGCGCACAGAATTCGGAGGTGGAAACGGAGGAGGAGGAGGAGGAGCCAATAACGTAGGTGCTGGCGGAAACCCTGATGGAGGTAGGGCCCGCAATCCTCGGCGTGGGTAGCACCTGTGCCATCCCAGGGTCCGAGTCGCTCCCAGGTGTGAGGTTAGTGCTATGGCCTGTGGGTGGGTGGCTGGGTATTTTCGCTTGCGCTCAAATGCCTGGGGTAACGACATTTGGACGCTGTGCTGGGACAGGGAAGTGGATGTGGTCGCTGATGGTGCTTCAGATGGTACAGGTGCAGGGCGGGAGGTATGCGGGCCTGCGCCTTCGACAGGCGATTGGCCGGCACCGAAAACAGGGGAAGAGGAGGCAGTGGTGTGGCCTGCAGACACAGATTGGCGATCCGGGCGTTCCTCCCACTTATTACGGTGCTTGGATGCCATGTGTCGGATCATGCTGGTGGTGGTGAGGTTGCTAGTGTTCATGCCTCGGCTCATTCTGGTGTGGCACAGGTTGCAAATTACAATTTTTTTGTCGTCCGCACTTTCCTTAAAAAAACGCCATACCGTGGAACACCTAGCCCTTGGCAAGGGAGATTTACGCAAGGGGGTGCTCCGTGGAACATTTGCGGGCCGGTTTGGTGCGGTCCGCCTTCTTTCTTTAGCCACACCACTGCCTCTTCCAGCCTGTTGCGGTGCTGCAGATGGCTCACCCTCAGGACTGCTGTCATCGCTCGGCTCTCCACCTTCCCAGGTGGGGTCAGTGACCTCATCGTCCACCAAGTCCTCCTCCACTTCCTCACTCTGATCATCCTCCTCATTTCTTGATCCCACCACATCCTCAGTCATTGACAACTGTGTATCATCCTCCTCATCAAGGTCTTGAGACAGTAATTGTGGTTGATTTGATGGCAACTGTGTCTCATCATCATCATCCACTTCCTTTGACCTTAAATGCCGTTCCCCTCTGTCATCTTCTTGTGATTGGGTACCCTCTAGAGGTTGTGAATCAGGGCACAAGATCTCATGTTCCTCTGCAAGCGTGCTTGGAGAGAGGTTCAAATCAAGGATTGGTGATGAGACGAGCTCCTCACTATATCCCAGTGTGGGATCACTTCTTTGGCCAGACCCTCTATGGTGGGAGGAAGGATGATCAGGGTGAGGATTATGTTGACCAGACTCTTGGCTACTGAGAGTGGACTTGGTGGAAGACAGGGTGGTGCTTAACCGACTGGAAGCAGTATCACCTGAAATCCAACCGACCACCTGTTCGCAGTGGTCTGACCTCGAGAGTGATGTCCTGCGACGCCCTGTAAACTGAGACATGAAGCTAGGTATGGTGGATGTCTTTCTTTCTTGTGCTCTGGCACCAGGCACAGTTTCTACGCGTCCTGACCTGCGCCCTGAACTATCAGGATCACGTCCACTTCCCCGTCCCTTTTTACCCGCCTTCTTCATATTACACGGAATATGTGCCGCTAATCTGCGGCTAGGCACACTAAACAGAATGTGACGCTAATCTGCGGCTAGGCATAGTGAACGGAATATGTGACGTTAATTTGTGAATTTGCACACTAAACAATATGTGCCGCTAATCTGCGGCTAGGCACACTAAACAGAATGTGACGCTAATCTGCGGCTAGGCACAGTGAACGGAATATGTGACGTTAATTTGTGAATTTGCACACTAAACAATATGTGCCGCTAATCTGCGGCTAGGCACACTAAACAGAATGTGACGCTAATCTGCGGCTAGGCACAGTGAACGGAATATGTGACGTTATTTTGTGAATTTGCACACTAAACAATATGTGCCGCTAATCTGCGGCTAGGCACACTAAACAGAATGTGACGCTAATCTGCGGCTAGGCACAGTGAACGGAATATGTGACTTTAATTTGTGAATTTGCACACTAAACAATATGTGCCGCTAATCTGCGGCTAGGCACACTAAACAGAATGTGACGCTAATCTGCGGCTAGGCACAGTGAACGGAATATGTGACGTTAATTTGTGAATTTGCACACTAAACAATATGTGCCGCTAATCTGCGGCTAGGCACACTAAACAGAATGTGACGCTAATCTGCGGCTAGGCACAGTGAACGGAATATGTGACGTTAATTTGTGAATTTGCACACTAAACAATATGTACCGCTAATCTGCGGCTAGGCACACTAAACAGAATGTGACGCTAATCTGCGGCTAGGCACAGTGAACGGAATATGTGACGTTAATTTGTGAATTTGCACACTAAACAATATGTGACGTTAATTTGTGAATTTGCACACTAAACAATATATGCCGCTAATCTGCGGCTAGGCACACTAAACAGAATGTGACGCTAATCTGCGGCTAGGCACAGTGAACGGAATATGTGACGTTAATTTGTGAATTTGCACACTAAACAATATGTGCCGCTAATCTGCGGCTAGGCACACTAAACAGAATGTGACGCTAATCTGCGGCTAGGCACAGTGAACGGAATATGTGACGTTAATTTGTGAATTTGCACACTAAACAATATGTGCCGCTAATCTGCGGCTAGGCACACTAAACAGAATGTGACGCTAATCTGCGGCTAGGCACAGTGAACGGAATATGTGACGTTAATTTGTGAATTTGCACACTAAACAATATGTGACGTTAATTTGTGAATTTGCACACTAAACAATATGTGCCGCTAATCTGCGGCTAGGCACAATAAACAGAATGTGACGCTGATCTGCGGCTAGGCACAGTGAGCGGAATATGTGACGTTAATTTGTGAATTTGCACACTAAACAATATGTGCCGCTAATCTGCGGCTAGGCACACTAAACAGAATGTGACGCTAATCTGCGGCTAGGCACACGAAACAGAATGTGACGCTAATCTGCGGCTAGGCACACGAAACAGAATGTAACGCTAATCTGCGGCTAGGCACAGTGAACGGAATATGTGACGTTAATTTGTGAATTTGCACACTAAACAGAATGTGACATTAATCTATGGCTAGGCACACGTTTAAAATGGCCCTTTTTGTCGCTGCGTTGTACAATATTTGTCCCTGTGCACCTAGTACAATGTCACCTTACTAATATCCCACCATCAAAAAAAAAATGAAATTGTGCCCCCCCAAACAAAATATAAATGCTGCCCCCACACACAACAGTCCTAAAAAGGACTTTTGGGTCTTGAAAGAGTACCAACACTTTTATTCTCCCTACACTGACTTTCCCTGCCTGATCGCATCTCTCCCTGGCTGAGAATGAGCAGAACTCGCGAGTCGGGTGCTATACAGCACCCGATCACGGGTTCTGGCCAGCCAATCAGTGTAATGCCAGCAGCCAACATGGCTGCTGGCATTACACTGATGTCAGAGCCTCCCCGCACGTTTATTGGATGTGCAGCAGCCGCGAAACGTGCGGGGAGGAGACCCGAACATGGCGGGCGAGCACATGCGGTACTCGTACGAGTACCGCCATGTGCCGAGCAGAGCGATGCTCGAGCCGAACCGAGCTTCGGCCGAGCATGCTCGCTCATCACTAGTAAAAATGAACAGTTCTTTATAAAAGTACAAAAAAAGATAAGTGTTAAAAAAAGTAAATTTGGAGGTTGTACAAAGATCTTTCCATCTTGAAACATCTTAGTACATATGCTGCTTAGAATATCATAGGAACTGCAGAGCTTTTTGTCCCCGAGGACAAATAAGGAAGGTGTCCTCATTATCACACCTTGGTGAATAACTCTGCACTCCCGTTCTTTTTAACCCCTGGAATGGCAGAAAGGTTGTCAGTGTATTTAAGGAGTCATAGAAGATAAAAATTAAATCGAGGTTATGATTAGTAAAATAAAAAAAAAACACTGGCAGATTTTAACATTAGCAGATATGAGATTAAATAGATTATTAATATTATTCACCCCCCAAAAAAAACATGACACCCTACACCAATGCGAGGAGATAGTGTAAAAAAAAAAAATGTAGCGAAATATTTAAGAAATGCAATACTGTAGTGCATTTTTAATTTGCTCTTTAGCACCTTCTAGTGGCAAAGTTAGAATCTGCAGCAGATTAACTCACAAACAATCAGTTTGTATCTGGTGTAAGCAACCTTTGTCTCTCCAACTGCTAGACATTACATTCCCCTGTTGGAATGATGTGAAATGTAGTTCCTAACAACTAGAGAGTCAAATGTTGTGTAGCCCCGGACAACTGTATTTTAATTAATCAAAACTGATTATTTGCACAGATGCATAAGAACCATATTAATAATAATTAAGAATAATCGTGTATTTGTATTTCTAGGGGAAAGTGAATTATTTAGAAAAAAAAATGTGATTAACAATTTTTAGAGGTTATTAAAGTCTACATTTTAAACTTTTGAGCGCCAGAGAGGTATCAAACGCGTTGTGTTGCAATGATTTGTATACCTCACTGGAATTCAAAGCGTATTGGGGAAACTGTAGCCTTGTAATAGGGGGCTATTGATTTGTTTAACAAAAGGACTAAAATAGGGAGGTGTCCTACATACAGCAATCAGATATATTTATTTGCTGTTTTATACCTTTAAATTCTGCTGTTGTCTATAACCATTGTGACCAGACTGTCAACATAATGCGGGACATTAATAAAAACACAAATTGAAGGATTTCAGGATCATGCACACTGGTTCCTTTATAGTCCTGCAGAATTCAAATGTAACAAGTGGCCATCATTAACCCTTGGGTGCCAGAGGGGTATACCATGCATTGTTTTGAATCACAAGACAAGCAGGACTTCTCCCTCTGCCTTAAGATAGCACTGTATGAACACACACAAGACAAGCAGGATTTCTCCCTCTGCCTTACAGATATCACTGCATGAACACACACAAGACAAGTAGGACTTCTCCCTCTGCCTTACAGATATCACTGTATGATCACACACAAGACAAGCAGGACTTCTCCCTCTGCCTTACAGATATCACTGTATGTACACACACAAGACAAGCAGGACTTATCCCTCTGACTTACAGATATCACTGTATGATCACACACAAGACAAGCGGGACTTCTCCCTCTGTCTTACAGATATCACTGTATGATCACACACAGGACAAGCAGGACTTCTCCCTCTGCTTTACAGATATCAGTGCAAGGGGCATTTCTAGAAATTCCATTAGAAAGTTTCAACACAATTTTGTATGTATTTTCATTTCAAAACAGTCATGCAGTGGTTTTACTGTATATAACTTTTGAAACTGTAAAGATAATGCATTTAAACTATCTACCAATTTATAAAATATCATATATGTATAGACGTAATTTATTATGGGGAACTACAGGGGCTATCTTAGATGGGCATTTCTTGTCTCAAATGTAGTATAAACGTCCAGAGAACTCAGGTGATTCATGTATCCCATTCTCTCAGTCCAGCAAGAGAAAAATATTAGTTCATACCTCCCAAGTGTCCCTCGTTCATGCTTCCCTTCAGTGTGGTGTGAATCACTTCTATCATTACAGCAAGCTCCGGTTACCATTATACTGAGGCTGATAGCCGGAGCTTGCTGTAATGATAGAAGCGATTCACCCCACCCCGAAGGGAAGCATGAAGAACTCCCTGGGGCAGCTGGAAGATTAAATATCTTTTTTTTTTTTTTGAAATATAATTTATTATCAGATCACTCCATACACATACAAAGAAAAAATGTACATGCAAAATCTGTCAAGTACATCAAAAGTTAACAATAAAAGGAACAAATGCATAGAATAAGGCATACAGAGTTAACCTGAGGGTTTTGTTTTTTTTTTGTTATAAAAGATTAACCCAAAGTCCGAACATCTAACCTAACTAAACTAAGAATATACCCCTCGATCCCAGTTCCTCTCTCCCCCGAGCCCGCAGCAACCCCCAACCCCACCCACCAGCCAGTGATTTCACATAATCCCGTTATGTACCAGAGTCGCACACAAAGGTACCCAACAGAATATACGTCACAACCATCCACACGGCAAGGACATATGATTCCAATCAGCCAGCCCCAGAAAGTTACACATCGTCGGGAGTTACAGTAGTACCTGCCCTATTTGTCCACCAGGTCTGCCATCGTCCCCAGATCTTATCGAACCTAGTCGGAGTACCTCGGTGTAAATAAACAAATTTATAATGTGGAAAACACTGTGAAACCAAGTTAATCCACGCCCTACAATTGGGAGCACTGTTTGACATCCAGTTCAAGGCCACCACCTTTCTCGCCATCACCAAGAGTTCACGCAAGAAAGATTTGTCAGTTGCAGCCTCAATCTCATCGGGGAAGATAGACAATAAGCAAAGCTTTGGAGTCACAGGAACAGGTCTTCCCAACACCAGGGTAGAAGATGAAATATCTTTAAAGGTACGTAAATTTAAAAAAAAAAAAAAACACATTTCCTAATCCTATTTTCATAACTAAACATATGGTAAACATTTTTTAAGAGGTGAATGTTCCCCTTTAAAATTCTCATTTAAATCAACAGGATTTTTACTTCACCTATGGCACCAGAATGAATTCCTTTTTCTTTAAAAACACAGGGCCATGTAACCCTTTGAGTGCTAGTGGGGGTGCGCAATCCATTGCGCACCCATCTGGCACTCAGAGGGTTAACAGATGTAACGTTTTGCTTCATAGGCAGCTAACGTTGCCAGAGAAATCATTACGCCAGTGAAGACTATGCACGTTTGAGGCTGATGCTCTAAGGATTTCTCTCTAGCATTCAAGGGGTTAAAATACACATTTCAATCAACAGGAATGGAATCCTTATTTGTCCCCAGTTGTACAGTCGATCAGCTCCGGATTTATTCCATTTTATTATGCCTCTTTGTGTTTAGATTATACGTGTATTTTCTCTAAGAACAATGTAACCTTAGATTCCTCAGTTGCATTGCTAACCCCATTTCGTCATCAAGGGTTAACAGTTCACACACACAAACACACACACACACACACACGCGCACACACACAATAAATGAAATGAGGTCTCCCAAGGCTATTCATTTTAGTATTTATCTACACCTCTACATAACTCTTTCCTCTCTGCGCAGTAAATCATTCCTGACATTTTCAAATCCAGATACATAGAGGGATAATTTCATTGTCTGACTCAGTGCAGCAAATTGCACTTACATTGTAGTTGCTGTAACACGGAGTGATTGGGCAGGGAATATTACATCGGGTTGCTAGCACGAGTCAAGTGTGAGTAATGGGGACTTTTATTGTATACAGTATTTCCATTGTATAAACTAGCCAATCCCTAGAAGCAAATGGTTCTTCATCTGTTTAACCATCTAAGGACCATTAGAGTGTGCAATGCATGGCTTTCAGATACACTGCACACACACACCTTTGGTCCTAAAATGTTAAGAGAAGGATTTTCCAAGATAGGTGTCTATCACATAGCAGTCAGGTGTATCTATATAATTACTGTGTGTAACAGAAGCACTTATCTAGGTAGGAGTCCATCACACAACAGTCAGGTGTATCTATATAATTATTGTGTATAATAGAAGGACTTACCTAGGTAAGAGTCCATCATATAGCAGTCAGGCGTATCTATATAATTACTCTGTGTAATAGAAGTGCTTGCCTAGGTAGGAGTCCATCATACAGCAGTCAGGTGTATCTATATAATTACTGTGTGTAACAGAAGCACTTACCTAGGTAGGAGTTCATCACACAACAGTCAGGTGTATCTATATAATTATTGTGTATAATAGAAGGACTTACCTAGGTAAGAGTCCATCATATAGCAGTCAGGCGTATCTATATAATTACTCTGTGTAATAGAAGTGCTTGCCTAGGTAGGAGTCCATCATACAGCGGTCATGTTTATCTATATAATTATTGTGTATAATAGAAGGACTTACCTAGGTAGGAGTCCATCATACAGCAGTCAGGTGTATGTATATAATTACTGTGTGTAACAGAGACACTTACCTAGGTAGGAGTCCATCATACAGCAGTCATGTATTTATATAATTACTGTGTGTAACAGAAGCACTTACCTAGGTAGGAGTCCATCATACAGCAGTCAGGTGTATGTATATAATTACTGTGTGTAACAGAGACACTTACCTAGGTAGGAGTCCATCATACAGCAGTCAGGTGTATCTGTATAATTACTGTGTGTAACAGAAGCACTTACCTAGGTAGGAGTCCATCATATAGCAGTCAACTGTATCTATATAATTACTGTGTGTAACAGAAGCACTTGCCTAGGCAGGAGTTCATCATACAGCAGTCAGGTGTATCTATATAATTATTGTGTATAATAGAAGGACTTACCTAGGTAGGAGTCCATCACACAGGAGTCAGGTGTATCTATATAATTACTGTGTGTAACAGAAGCTGTATCTATATAATTACTGTGTGTAACAGAAGCACTTACCTAGGTAGGAGTCCATCATTAAGCAGTCAGGTGTATCTATATAATTACTGTGTGTAACAGAAGCACTTACCTTAGGAGTCCATCACACAGCAGTCAGGTGTATCTATATAATTATTGTGTATAATAGAAGG
The DNA here is from genome assembly GCA_037306005.1 of Rhinophrynus dorsalis. NCBI lineage: Eukaryota > Metazoa > Chordata > Amphibia > Anura > Rhinophrynidae > Rhinophrynus > Rhinophrynus dorsalis. The sequence continues at coordinate 479,072,906 of CM074723.1, read as the reverse complement.
ACTTACCTAGGTAGGAGTCCATCATATAGCAGTCAGGTGTATCTATATAATTACTGTGTGTAACAGAAGCACTTACCTAGGTAGGAGTCCATCATACAGCGGTCATGTATTTATATAATTCCAGTGTGTAACAGAAGCACTTAGCTAGGTAGGAGTCCATCATACAGCAGTCAGGCGTATCTATATAATTACTGTGTGTAACAGAAGCACTTACCTAGGTAGGAGTCCATCATACAGCAGTCAGGCGTATCTATATAATTACTGTGTGTAACCGAAGTACTTACCTAGGTAGGAGTCCGTCACACAGCAGTCAGGTGTATCTATATAATTACTGTGTGTAACAGAAGCACTTACCTAGGTAGGAGTACATCATACAGCAGTCAGGTATATCTATATAATTTGTGAATTTTCCTAACTTTTGCGAAGGAAAGTCAGAATTTTATTAAAGACACAGAGGGTAATATTATGCTTTAATCCCGCCTCACCACCCTCAACAGCAAAGAAAAACTTTATTGTTACAAACAAAACAAAAAGAAACTTAAAACCACCATACTCCTCCCCAATTAGTTCCCTCCCCCTTCCCTTAAAAGTGGGATGCATCACTGAGATCCTCCTCTTTTGAATGGAAGCAACCAAAGAAATTGTGGGCCACTAGTAACCGTGGCACATGAATAACCGCAACACGAACTGGAACCAGCAATCTGCAGCAGGCAGAGATCTGTCCGGAGACCAAGAGCACCCGAACAAGACAGCAGATGTCAACCTGGAAAGAAAGGAAAACAGTGAAAGGGAGGGATAATATTTGCCTCTGTGTCTTTAATAGAATTCTGACTTTCCGTTACAAAAGTTAGGAAGATCCACAAATTTTATGGCAAGCACGGAGGCTTCATATTATGAAGCCTCCCCTTGCTCTCTAAATGGAGAGCGATCTTTCACATTTTTTGTGATTATTTCATTATTGTGATTAACAGTGGCGTAACAATAGGGGTCGCAGGGATCGAACCTGCAACTGGGCCCGTCACTCCACGGGACCGGCCGCCCCCTGCGAACCCATCACCACTCGCCCGCAGCCCGTGCCCGCAGCAGCTCAGCTGATGTCAAGGCACTCTAGTAATGCAGAGCGCTGGGAGATTACATCATCTCCCAGCGCTCTGTATTACTGAGAACTGCGCGGGAGCGGGAGATGGAGGTAGGAGATGGACATGGGGCAATGTGAAGAGTGGGGGGGCGTCGGGCCTATGGCAAATTCTGCACCAGGGCCCGGTGGCTTCTAGTTATGCCACTGGTGTTTAACCCCTTAGCGACAATGGACGTACATGTACGTCCTCTGTGGCTGTCACTTAGTGACAGAGGACGTACATGTACGTCCCGGAAATCCGGATCCCCGCGCGGCTGCACGCCGTTCGGGGACTCCGGATTCTTTTGAAGAAAAAAAAAAAATGTTAGACGGGCGTTAAGTGACGGCCGCGTCTGCACGCGGCCGTCACTAAGGGGTTAATAAAAGCACTTAGGCAGGAGTTCATCATACAGCAAATTTCCTGTATATTAAAATCTCTTTATGAAAACCAAATATACAGAAAAATATTACATTTAATATACATTTATGAGAAAATGTAGGTGTATTTGGGTTGTAAAATCTCCCATTAAACCTTTCAGTGTGCAGAGCGAAGGGCGGCTGGGAACATAAGCAGCTGTGCTACAGGACTAAAGGGTATGTATGAACGCATATGATCACTTTAGTGTATACAGGGGCGCGCACTTCTCCACTGTTAAGACTTTAACCCTCTGAGTGCCAGAAGGGTACACAACGCATTGCAAAGCAATGCATTGTGTACCCCTCTAGCACTCAGAGGATTAATCACAGCAAGCACCAAACACTTTCCCTACAGCATGAGCAGGGATATGATATAAAGTTATATAAAGTTATTCCCCCTTTCTGTGTAAAAGAATGCCCATACTCCTAGATACTTTCCACTGACCTCCTCTTGAGACAAGTGAGGTACAAAGAACATGTTCTGACCCAAGTATCTTAGTGTATTACCAACAGGCAGGAGCAGAACTGAAACACTGATTCCACTGCACATTTTCACAAGGAATTATACTGGTACATACCAAGAGAGTGCCCACATTCTAATGCATCATGGTTGGATCCTCAACCTAAAGAAGTCCTCTCCTGATCCATCCCAGGTTCTGATCTTTTTGGGAATAAAGTCTGACATTCTCCAAGGATTGGTGTTTCTGATGGAGGCCCAAATTAAATTCCTGCGTAAAGATGTCACAGGCACTGGAATGGCCCTTGACAAGGATACGAGATTACATGTGGGTTCTGCTGTTTGGGGGTTAAATGCAACCAGAGGTGGTTTTCTAAAAAGAAAGCACCAGGTCACCTCGTTATGCTGTGGTTTATTTCTCTGATGGTGGTATGTATTGGGGTATGTCTGTGTCTGTGGTATGTAATGGAGGTATTGTCTTATTGATAGTGTATTGCTCTGCTGGTGGCATGTAATAATGCATTGTCCTGGTGGTGGCATATAATGGTGAGTTGCTTTGGTGGTGGCATGTAATGGGATATTGCGCTCCTGGTGACAGGTAATGGTGTATTCTTCTGCTGGTGGCCTGTAATTATACATTGTCCTGGTGGTGGATTATAATGGTGAGTTGTTTTACTAGTGGTATGTAATGGTGTATTGTTTTGCTGGTCACATGAAATGGTATGTGTTGCTTTGCTGGTTCTATGTTAAGGTGTATTGCCCTATTGATGGCATGTAATGGTGTTTTACCTTGCTGATATCATGTAATGGTGCAATGCTCAGCTGGTGGCATGTAATTGTCTATTACCCTGCTGATGGAATATAATGGTGCAATGCTCTTCTGGTGGCATGTAATGGTCTATTGAACTGCTGAGATGTGTATTTCCCTACTGGAGACATGTGATGATGCATTTATCTGCTGGGGAATGTAATGAGGTATTATGCCATTAGAGACATGTAATGGCACATTTCCCTGCAGGTGACATGTAGTGGTGTATTGCCCTGCTGGCCAAATGTAATGATGTATTGTGCTGTTCTGGCATGTGCTGCTGTATTGCTCTGTTGGTCTCATGTAATGGTGTATTTCTCCACTGTTGACATGTAATGGTGTATTGCTCTGTTGGTCTCAGGTAATGGTGTATTGCTCTGTTGGTCTCATGTAATGATGCCTTTCTCTGTTGGTGGCATGTAATGATGCCTTTCTCTGTTGGTCTCATGTAATGGTGTATTTCTCCACTGTTGACATGTAATGGTGTAATGCTCTGTTGGTCTCAGGTAATGGTGTATTGCTCTGTTGGTCTCAGGTAATGGTGTATTGCTCTGTTGGTCTCATCTAATGATGCCTTTCTCTGCTGGTGGTATGTGATGGTGTATTGCTCTTTTGGTGACATGTAATGATGTATGTTGCTCTTTTGGTGACATGTAATGGTGTGTGTGTTGCTCTGCTGGTTGCTGGAAATCACAACTGCCTGCAAGACAAACAGCTGCTTTAGTTTATATTGCCTCCTGGTGAGTGATTTATTCCTTTGCTTGTTGGTTTGTTCAGTTTTCCCATTGACTAAAACAAGGGCACTCCCACTGATGGGGAATGTTTTATTCAAACATTGTTATGGATCAAGCATTTTGTTTTATCAAGCATTTAGCAACAGTGCCAGCTGGTCTTCAAAATACATTTTTAATGCAGTCTATGGGAGGGCTTGAGTTATAAATTATGGCTACCCATGTCAAGTGATACGAACTACTCCTAGTAACCAAAATACAGAATTGCAGGTTAAGGTGAAAAATAGTTTGAGCTGTAATAACTTTTAAATGAAAGTGTCTTCTACTCCTTTAACTCTAAAGGGGTGTCAAATACATTGCATAGCAATACACTCAAAGGGTTAAGTCTTAGTCTATGTATGGTGCTTGAGGACAGATCTGGACAGATCTACTCTACAGCCTTGGCATTAGGGTGGCCCCCCAGCCGGTATTTTACCGGCAGGCCGGTAAAAAATTGGCTTCTGTCCAATGTTAAGTCTATGGAGGGAATGCCATGGCCGGTATTTTTTTGAAGAAAAGGTGGCAACCCTACTTGGCATGCAACCTGTTTCTCCCCAGCTGTTATTTGATTACAATTCCCATTATTTTCTAACACTCCTTGGCTGCCTGAGGATGATGGGAGTTGTGTAGTCCAACAAAGCTGGCGTGACATCGGTTGCTTGCCAAGGCTGTAGAACAGAGATACGGTATTCAAATGTGCAAATGCCCACCTACACTTCTGTACCTACCCTTGAATTTAATATTATAATTTTTCCATTTATTGAAAACAATTAGACATAATTCAAGGTAAAAATATGAAATCAAAATGTTGATTCTTCAATAAAAAAGGAACACAAGGTTCTTTATTGTTACAATAATGAAAGATACAACCGCAGAACAAATTCTGTAATATGTATATCACTACGACTGCATTTTACTTCCAAAGAAGAAAAACCAGAAAAGCATTTGATGAGAACAGTTGCTCTGCTATGAAATTGACTTTACACCATCGAATTAAAAGGGATAAGGCAAAGACAAAAAAACAGAGCGTGCAACACATTGCTTGAGGATGTTTCTTCTCACACACCCAGGGGCGGCAGTAAAGAGGATTACTGCTCCCATTGGGTGATTCAATGGGGGTGTGATTCTTGGCCCGCCCACTACTATCTAAGGCTGAAAAAAAATGGCTGCCACTCACTCCTACACCACAGACACACACACATGCCCCCCCCACACACTGGCAGACACATACACACATATACACACACTCATACAGAAACACACACACGCACGCTGAGCAGCTGAGGATGATGGGAACTATGTTCAAGCTATAGCTGGAAGGCCATGGTCCAATCTGTATTATGTAATCTGCCTGTGTCTGTGTATAAGGACTGGCACTATACAGTACAGGAGGGGCAGTCCCTGTTTGACACCAAAATCCCTCTGCTCCTCTCTTTAGGAGATCACACTGTGTGGTGTATATACCAGTGTATCATATTGCTCCATGTGGGTATAAACTTCCATATATATCTGTTAGTCTGTGTAAAAAATACTTTCATCTTCTTCTAAATCATTCACTTACAGAAAGAGTAACTTAACCATTTCAATGCCAGAGGGGTATGCAATGCATTGCTTACCCCCTGGCGCTCAAAGGGTTAAACATTCTCTAAAATACACCACCAGCCATGCCCCCAGTAACACCACCTAAAACACAAGTGTCCCTCTTTGGCCATGTGAAATGTTGGGAGGTATGTTGCTTACACTGCTCACACTGTATGTATGTATGTATGTATGTTCTGATTTGTATCTGTATGTCACTGTTTGTGTATGTCAGTGCATGTGTGTGTGTATATGTGTGTTGTCTATCACTGTGTGTCCCCCTGTATATGGGTGTGTTTGTACATGTGTCGGTGTATCACTGTGTGTACCTTTCTGACACGTACACCCTACGCTATATTTCACTATTATAACATTTATTAAAAAAAAAAAACATTCCGTGCATAACATGACGGGCAACACCATCCCAAACTTCTAGTATACATATATATATTGATAAGGAATGCACTCACTTTTTAAGATGTAGGCAATTGTCTGGGTGCTTATCCAATTAAAAAATCATATCCATAGGCAGATTTAAATCCATCTATTTCTTCACTGCAAAAAGTTTCCAGGGAGTGCTTTCTTTATCTGCCTATATATATATATATATATATATAGTCCAAATGGGAAGCACTCTCACTGTCATAAGTTCACTGCCCGGGAACAAAATCTCATGGGATAGACATTTATTTCAAGAAATGAGTAAAGACTCAGCACACACGTCTCTTTTTCAAGTGAAAAAATGTGTATATTGTAAGCGTTTCAATGTGCAGTTCACATTTTCATCCTGATGACAATGTGAACTGCACATTGAAACATTAACAATATACATATTTTTTCACTTGAAAAAGACCCGCGTGTGCTGACTCTTTACTCATTTGAGCCCATATATTTGTATGTATACACACATGTATACACACATGTGTATATACAGTTCATGGAGAAAGATCGCACTCACAGGACTTCAATGCGGTATAAAATGCTGTTACAATTTATTGAGATCGACGTTTCGGCTATCAGCGTAGCCTTTATCAAGATGCAATAGTGTAGCAAACAAAACCTTTAAATACCCTCTCCCCACATCCTAACGCAAAAAGAGCGCCAAACTCACGGCGTTCTAATTGCAAATCATGTGTCACCAATAAAACAATTAGTGAAATGAGTCAATGGAAATACATTGCTAATGACAACAGTTAAAAAGTTAACCCCTAATGCCACACGGAGACTCAGCGCTATGTGCATTACTTAGACCGGATCTCAAGAGTGGCATCCAATCCACCGCTGATGAAATGAGTGGACCCCAACATTAAGAGAACATAACATAAGCATAATTGGCCATCCTATATAATAATTCGCCAAGTTGTGTGTAACGCCCGACATGCGCAGTAGAAACTGCTGCCCGTGCGGCAGTCACACGCAGTAGAGACTGCTCGCGCCGCGGCTGATACAGAGCTGGGCGCTCCGAAGGAGCGTCCAGCTCTGTATCAGCCGAGGCGCGGGCAGTCTCCACTGCGTGTGACTGCCCCGCGACCGGCTGCCAGAGGCTCTGTATCAGCTGAGGCGCGGGCAGTCTCCACTGTGTGACTGCCCCGCGACCGGCTGCCTGAGGCACTGTGGCCCGTGTAACGGGCTGTTCAACTAGTATTAAATAATCCATAAAGGCTACTGTATCGGCAAAATTATTTAGTTCGTAAAGAGTCTTTGAGAACCTGCACAGGGACCATATAATCTAGAATCACAATGAAATAAACACATGTATGGATGTTGTTGACAATTTCATAACGTAATGATCATATTGGATTAAATTCTTTCAATTCTAAAGGACATAATGAAGCTGTCGTATATGCTAACATCCTCCATATGTTGCCATAAGAATTGCTATAGAGGGAAAGATGGCCCATGATTAGTATATATGTATTTAAAAAATATCTCTCACTATTAAGATAAAGAGATATTTTTATAACATTCAATAGATTAATGATCCATCATCCCTCTATTATACACTGTAAACATATAAATCACTGTTGTATTAAGACGAGCATTTTTAAGCGAGTTTAAATTAAACAAATTAGCATCTCAAATCTAACATTATAACAATGGCAAATACTAATCACTGTATTTTATAATCCACATCCGCGCGTCTCTAGAATTTAATCCAATATGATCATTACGTTATGAAATTGTCAACAACATCCATACATGTGTTTATTTCATTGTGATTCTAGATTACATGGTCCCTGTGCAGGTTCTCAAAGACTCTTTACAAACTAAATAATTTTGCAGATACAGTAGCCTTTATGGATTATTTAATATGGCCAATTATGCTTATGTTATGTTCTCTTAATGTTGGGGTCCACTCATTTCATCAGCGGTGGATTGGATGCCACTCTTGAGATCCGGTGTAAGTAATGCACATAGCGCTGAGTCTCAGTGTGGCATTAGGGGTTAACTTTTTAACTGTTGTCATTAACAATGTATTTCCATTGACTCATTTCACTAATTGTTTTATTGGTGACACATGATTTACAATTAGAACGCCGTGAGTTTGGCGCTCTTTTTGCGTTAGGATGTGGGGAGAGGGTATTTAAAGGTTTTGTTTGCTACACTATTGCATCTTGATAAAGGCTACGCTGATAGCCGAAACGATCTCAATAAATTGTAACAGCATTTTATACCCCATTGAAGTCCTGTGAGTGCGATCTTTCTCCATGAACTGTATGTATCATCTTTACTTCTTGATGTGCACCCAGGCAATTGCATTTGAATTACAGCGAGTGCAGTCCAGTCCACTCTAAGACATTTATTATATATATATATATATATATATATATATATATATATATATATATATATATACAGGGCTTAAAATTTTAAGTCCTTTGCTACTAGCCAGACCTGAAAAGTTACTTACCACTGCAATACATAAAATACCCACCAGGGCTGAATTTCTACTCACCAGGGCTAAATTTTCACTCGCCATTGGCTAGTGGAGAGTGGAAATTTTGAGCCCTGTATATATATATATATATATATATATATATATATATATATATATATATATATACACACGTGTGTATACATACAAATATATGGACTCATAATGTGTGCTTTAAAGTCAAAGCCCAATTATATAAGCCATCCCTTTAAATGACAGAGAGCTCTCAGTTGTGACAGTTATAACAACCCTTGTGATCACATAACAAGAGATTCTGTTAGTAACAGCCCAGAATCTGCTGACAATGCTGGGAACCAGTCCGCTGCCAGCACCTAAAAGTGAACCCATTGTGATCCGTCGGATCACCACAGTCATTGCACGCGGAGCGTCATCAGTACTGACAGTAAGCTAATATGCAGTTGCGAGGGCTCTCCGGCTAGTTCTCATGCATAAGATAAGCTATAGCAGATAACTAGTCCCAGCAGAGAGAAGTGTCACTTGTAGGGCTGGGTGAAAACTTTGCTTTTTCCACAGGAATTTCTTCAGAAAATTCACAATTTGCTTATTTGTCTGTGAGGATTCTCCCTCATCCAAAATACATAGAATTTCTGCCTTTTTACTAAGAATAATGATTTTTTCCCTTGAGATCTTTGACATTTTCTGCTTAACCTGCTGCAATATTATGAAAAGACCTACAGGTCTAAAACGCATTAGGGGGTGCACGTGTGGTTTTTTTTTCCGTCACCCTTGTGCTTCTTGAGACAAGTTTTTAATGTTTTTGTTAATAAAGAAAATATATCCTTCTAATGAGTTGTGTTGCTGTCTACACATATTATTGCATGGTTAAAGGGATAGTAATATCAGAAAAAGTATTAACTATATGGTAGATATAATTAAAAGAGAGTACTTGCACTTATTCGTATCTCTCAAACCGTTATGGTTTGAGAGATATAGGAAAATAAAGTTCTCTGGTCCCTCCCCTTTCTGCTTGTTGAGCTGTAAAGCTGTCAAAAGCAGATTCTGGTTTGACCAGATGTGTCTCTTCAGCAGCACCAATATAACGATATCTAAAGATAAATACTTAAATTGGAACGGTCTACAAAGTGTGCCTGGTTTGCAAGCACACTTTGTAGACCGTTCCAATGAAGTATTTATTTCTAAATAGCGTGATTTCAGCTCTGCTGAAGAGCCTCTGTCTGGTCAAATGACTGGAATCTGCAGCTGTCAGCTAGATGGCAGACTTGAGTAAAACAGCCAGGAAAAGGTAACTTTAGCAAGTTATATCTCTCAAACCATAAAGATTTGAGAGATAAGACTTACACTGATGTTAATCTTTTTTTAATGCCTACAATATTAAATCAACTTAAAATTAACCATTACTATCCCTTTAAAGACTAGTAGGTGTCACAGACAGAGGTGATTGAGAGAGGGAGAGAGAGAGAGAGAGAGAGAGAAAGAAAGAGAGCACAAAAGTTTGAGTAATTTTGTGTGCTGTTCAATATGTGTAACAGGGCTTGGATGGAAGCTGAAATGGAGAAATCCAAATTCAGCATTAGTAGTAGTACTGCAGGATGAACCCACCCCCATAACATCCCCAGTGACCTGAGGCTGAACATCATATATCACAGATGGATGATCATGCGGGTGGGTATTAGTAGTGGTGTTGGGAGAAGCAGTGACAGAGATATGGGACTGGTAGTGGCCTCCTAGTACTAGTGCTGAAACAACAGCCGCACTACAAACCACTGAAGGTGCATTTACTGACAAGGTGGGTAGTCAGCAACATCTTTCTCCCCCCCACACCCTGAAATTATGGGTGTGGCATTATTTTTCATTGGGGGTGGGGACTGAACAATTGTTCTCATTTACAATGTGGATACTCTGTGACAAGAGGGAAGGAGGGGTCACAGCTTTGCACCTCTTCCTTTAAAAAGCCCATGCAGTTTAAGCACCTTGATGTTTTATGCTAAACTAGTTGAAGATTATGCAAAATCATTTAGTCGCTACTTTTTTCAAATATCTACACCCGAATGAAGAACACTCACTATTCCAAGTCAGGGTCGACAGATCCGGTGCAGCCCCCACAATCGCAGCCACGATTCCACAGACTTGAGGACAACCGGAGGGAAGCGCACTCAGGTTCGCCAAAGCCTTATCAGCCCATCCATTTAACACCTTAAGGACCCATGACGGTCCTGTTCCATCATGGGTTGTTATACCCTTAACGACCCATGACGGAACTGGACCGTCATGGAATTCCGGGCTCCCCTCGTGGCTGCACGCTGTTCGGAGAGTCTAGAACGCAGCCGCAAAAAAAAAAAAATGCTCCGTGGTCCTTAACGGACTGCAAGGTGCGGGGGCGGCCCGTCGTTAAGGAGTTAAGTAAAACATATAAATTATAATCTTTATTATTTCATTAAAAGCATGCACAAATGGTAATGGTTACGTTACCATTAGCGGTTACGAAACACGTTAGGAGATAGGAGGTAAAGGGTCTTGCGATCCTATGCCTGTTGATTGATCTTCATTTGTTCCATTTGTGAATGTTTTAATGAGATAATAAAGATGATATGTTTTACTTAAATGCATGGGCTGATAATGCTTTGGCGGACCTGAGTGCGCTTCGCTCCGGTTGTCCTCTAAACTAGTTGAAGAGCACATTAGACGGGCCACAGTGCCACTGCCAGCCAGACATGGTGCAGTCATGCGCAGTAGAGACTGCCCGCACCGCGACTGATACAGAGCTGGACACTCCGAAGGAGCATCCAGCTCTGTATCAGCCATGGCGCGGGCAGTCTCTATTGCGCATGACTGCAGCCCGCGCAGCAGTCTCTACTGCGCGTGACTGCGTTGTTACATACGTTTTAGCGAATTATTATATAGGACAAGTGGAACCATCCAATACTGCTGTCACTGAGCCCCTTATCCATCCCCAAGGGTGACAACAATGTGTCCCAAAATTCCACACAAAACTGGGTATGACAACCCCCCTCCCAGCCTGGAAGATCACTGAGGATGATATCACCTGTCTTGTTTTCTCGTGCTAGAGTTTGGAGCTGCGATCATATCCCTTTTGTTTGCGCCTTCACCATCAGAATCCTCCCAGGCACTGCCGCTGACAAGTAAACTCCTACATATATGTGAAGATTCAGCAGCTCTTCCTTCAGTCTTAGTGGACCTTGCTGTTAAGTTGTTGCATCAATCTTCAAGCCAAATTTCATCCACAAATACATAGATACTCCAGATAAGATGAAAAGGACAGTTGAAATTGTGGCTGCTGTGAAAGAGCCTCCCTTTGAGCTCTAATATAACATGTACAACACTAGGAATATCACTCATTACCACCAAAAATTCAAATCAGTCCATGTATAAAAATCCAGAGATCACGAGTAAGCTTTATTAAGTTGAAACACGTGGATCTGACGTTTTTCTGTTACATCTGACTTATATCTCACCAATATCTCCATTAGCTATGCGTGTTGACTGTTATTACTGCAAAGGTATGCTCTTTGTTACCATTAAAGTTGCTGATTTTATACATGAACTGATTTGAATTTTTGGTGGTAGTGCATGATATTCCTGTTGTTGTACACTGCCACTGACAATGTAAGCTTACAGTAAATCTGCAGGTGTCTGAAGATGGCAATTTGTCTTCATTAGTGTTGAGCGAGCATGCTCGGCCGATGCTCGGATCGGCTCGAGCATCGCTCTGCTCGGCACATGGCGGTACTCGTACGAGTACCGCATGTGCTCGCCCGCCATGTTCGGGTCTCCTCCCCGCACGTTTTGCGGCTGCTGCGCAGCCAATAAACGTGCAGGTAGGCTCTGACATCGGTGTAATGCCAGCAGCCATGTTGGCTGCTGGCATTACACTGATTGGCTGGCCAGAACCCGTGGTCGGGTGCTGTATAGCACCTGACCATCGAGTTCGGCTCAGTCTGAGCCAGGGAGAGCTGAGGATAGGAAGGGAAAGGCAGTGTAGGGAGGAAAAAAACAAAAATTGTGAAAAAAAAGAACCAAAAGTCCTTTTTAGGACTACTGTGTGTGGGGGCAGCAGGCTATTTTGTGTGGGGGGAAAAAAACAAAAAAAAAAAAAAAAAAATATTCTGTTTAGTGTGAAAAGTTGCAGATTAGAGCACATTCTGTTTAGTGTGCACAGTTGCAGATTAGAGCACATTCTGTTTAGTGTGCAAAGTTGCAGATTAGAGCACATTCTGTTTAGTGTGCAAAGTTGCAGATTAGAGCACATTCTGTTTAGTGTGCAAAGTTGCAGATTAGAGCACATTCTGTTAAGTCTTCAAACTAAAATATCAAAGTCACATATTCCATTCAGTGTGCTTCGCCGCAGTTTAGCAGCACATTCTATGTACTGTGCAGAGTTGCAGAATAGGAAGAAATACTGTTAAGTCTTCAAACTAAAATATCAAAGTCACATATTCCATTCAGTGTGCTTCGCCGCAGTTTAGCAGCACATTCTGTGTAGTGTGCAGAGTTGCAGAATAGTAAGAAATACTGTTAAGTTTTCAAACTCAAATATTAAAGTCACATATTCCATTCAGTGTGTGTCACCGCCGTTTAGCAGCCTATTCTGTGTACTCTGCACAGTTGCAGAATAGTAAGAAATACTGTTAAGTTTTCAAACTCAAATATTAAAGTCACATATTCCATTCAGTGTGTTTCACCGCCGTTTAGCAGCCTATTCTGTGTACTCTGCACAGTTGCAGAATAGTAAGAAATACTGTTAAGTTTTCAAACTCAAATATTAAAGTCACATTTTCCATTAAGTGTGTGTCACCGCCGTTTAGCAGCCTATTCTGTGTACTCTGCACAGTTGCAGAATAGTAAGAAATACTGTTAAGTTTTCAAACTCAAATATTAAAGTCACATATTCCATTCAGTGTGTGTCACCGCCGTTTAGCAGCCTATTCTGTGTACTCTGCACAGTTGCAGAATAGTAAGAAATACTGTTAAGTTTTCAAACTCAAATATTAAAGTCACATATTCCATTCAGTGTGTTTCACCGCCGTTTAGCAGCCTATTCTGTGTACTCTGCACAGTTGCAGAATAGTAAGAAATACTGTTAAGTTTTCAAACTCAAATATTAAAGTCACATATTCCATTCAGTGTGTGTCACCGCCGTTTAGCAGCCTATTCTGTGTACTCTGCAGAGTTGCAGAATAGTAAGAAATACTGTTAAGTTTTCAAACTCAAATATTAAAGTCACATATTCCATTCAGTGTGTATCACCGCCGTTTAGCAGCCTATTCTGTGTACTCTGCAGAGTTGCAGAATAGTAAGAAATACTGTTAAGTTTTCAAACTCAAATATTAAAATCACATTTTCCATTCAGTGTGTGTCACCGCCGTTTAGCAGCCTATTCTGTGTACTCTGCACAGTTGCAGAATAGTAAGAAATACTGTTAAGTTTTCAAACTCAAATATTAAAGTCACATATTCCATTCAGTGTGTATCACCGCCGTTTAGTAGCCTATTCTGTGTACTCTGCACAGTTGCAGAATAGTAAGAAATAGTGTTAAGTTTTCAAACTCAAATATTAAAATCACATTTTCCATTCAGTGTGTGTCACCGCCGTTTAGCAGCCTATTCTGTGTACTCTGCACAGTTGCAGAATAGTAAGAAATACTGTTAAGTTTTCAAACTCAAATATTAAAGTCACATATTCCATTCAGTGTGTTTCACCGCCGTTTAGCAGCCTATTCTGTGTACTCTGCACAGTTGCAGAATAGTAAGAAATACTGTTAAGTTTTCAAACTCAAATATTAAAGTCACATATTCCATTCAGTGTGTGTCACCGCAGTTTAGCAGCCTATTCTGTGTACTCTGCACAGTTGCAGAATAGTAAGAAATACTGTTAAGTTTTCAAACTCAAATATTAAAGTCACATATTCCATTCAGTGTGTTTCACCGCCGTTTAGCAGCCTATTCTGTGTACTCTGCACAGTTGCAGAATAGTAAGAAATACTGTTAAGTTTTCAAACTCAAATATTAAAGTCACATATTCCATTCAGTGTGTGTCACCGCCGTTTAGCAGCCTATTCTGTGTACTCTGCACAGTTGCAGAATAGTAAGAAATACTGTTAAGTTTTCAAACTCAAATATTAAAGTCACATATTCCATTCAGTGTGTTTCACCGCTGTTTAGCAGCCTATTCTGTGTACTCTGCAGAGTTGCAGAATAGTAAGAAATACTGTTAAGTTTTCAAACTCAAATATTAAAGTCACATATTCCATTCAGTGTGTTTCACCGCCGTTTAGCAGCCTATTCTGTGTACTCTGCAGAGTTGCAGAATAGTAAGAAATACTGTTAAGTTTTCAAACTCAAATATTAAAGTCACATATTCCATTCAGTGTGTGTCACCGCCGTTTAGCAGCCTATTCTGTGTACTCTGCACAGTTGCAGAATAGTAAGAAATACTGTTAAGTTTTCAAACTCAAATATTAAAGTCACATATTCCATTCAGTGTGTTTCACCGCCGTTTAGCAGCCTATTCTGTGTACTCTGCAGAGTTGCAGAATAGTAAGAAATACTGTTAAGTTTTCAAACTCAAATATTAAAGTCACATATTCCATTCAGTGTGTTTCACCGCCGTTTAGCAGCCTATTCTGTGTACTCTGCACAGTTGCAGAATAGTAAGAAATACTGTTAAGTTTTCAAACTCAAATATTAAAGTCACATATTCCATTCAGTGTGTGTCACCGCAGTTTAGCAGCCTATTCTGTGTACTCTGCAGAGTTGCAGAATAGTAAGAAATACTGTTAAGTTTTCAAACTCAAATATTAAAGTCACATATTCTGTGTAAGATGAAGAAGGCGGGTAAAAAGGGACGGGGAAGTGGACGTGATCCTGAAAGTTCAGGGCGCGGGTCAGGACGCGGAGAAACTGTGCCTGGTGCCAGAGCACAAGAAAGAAAGACATCCACCATACCTAGCTTCATGTGTAATTTTACAGGGCGTCGCAGGACATCACTCTCGAGGTCCGACCACTGCGAACAGGTGGTCGGTTGGATGACAGCTGATACTGCTTCCAGTCGGTTAAGCACCACCCTGTCTTCCACCAAGTCCACTCTCAGTAGCCAAGAGTCTGGTCAAAATAATCCTCACTCTGATCATCCTTCCTCCCACCATACACGGTCTGGTCAAAGAAGTGATCCCACACTGGGATATAGTGAGGAGCTCGTCTCATCACCAATCCTTCATTTGACCCTCTCTCCAAGCACGCTTGCAGAGGAACATGACATCTTGTGCCCTGATTCACAACCTCTAGAGGCTACCCAATCACAAGAAGATGACAGATGTGAACGGCATTTAAGGTCAAAGGAAGTAGTGGATGATGATGATGATGATGAGACACAGTTGCCATTAAATCAACCACTATTTCCGTCTCAAGACCTTGTTGAGGAGAATGTTATACAGTTGTCAATGACTGAGTATGTGGTGGGATCAAGACTTGAGGAGGATGATCAGAGTGAGGAAGTGGAGGAGGACTTGGTGGACGATGAGGTGACTGACCCCACCTGGGAAGGTGTAGAGCCGAGCGATGACAGCAGTCCTGAGGGTGAGCCATCTGCAGCACCGCAACAGGCTGGAAGAGGCAGTGGTGTGACTACAGAAAGAAGGCGGACCGCACCAAACCGGCCCGCAAATGTTCCACGGAGCACCCCCTTGCGTAAATCTCCCTTGCCAAAGGGTAAGTGTTCCGCGGTATGGCGTTTTTTTAAGGAAAGTGCGGACGACAAAAGAATTGTAGTTTGCAACCTGTGCCACACCAGAATGAGCCGAGGCATGAACACTAGAAACCTCACCACCACCAGCATGATCCGACACATGGCATCCAAGCACCGTAGTAAGTGGGAGGAACGCCTGGATCGCCCATCTGTGTCTGCAGGCCACACCACTGCCTCCTCTTCCCCTGTTTTCGGTGCCGGCCAATCGCCTGTCGAAGGCGCAGGCCCGCATACCTCCCGCCCTGCACCTGTACCATCTGAAGCACCATCAGCGACCACATCCACTTCCCTGTCCCAGCACAGCGTCCAAATGTCGTTACCCCAGGCATTTGAGCGCAAGAGAAAGTACCCAGCCACCCACCCACAGGCCATAGCACTAACCTCACACCTTTCAAAATTACTGGCCATCGAAATGCTGCCATTTAGGCTTGTGGACACTGAGTCCTTCCGCAGCCTGATGGCAGCAGCTGTCCCTCGGTACACGGTCCCCAGCCGCCACTACTTTTCCCGGTGTGCCATCCCCGCATTACACCACCATGTGTCCCGTAACATCACCCGTGCCCTGACCAACGCAGTTACTGGGAAGGTCCACTTAACGACTGACACATGGACAAGTGCTTGTGGCCAGGGACGCTACATTTCCCTGACGGCACACTGGGTGAATGTCGTGGAGGCTGGGAGCTACTCGGACCCTGGGATGGCACGGGTGCTACCCACGCCGAGGATTGCGGGCCCTACCTCCATCAGGGTTTCCACCAGCACCTACGTTATTGGCTCCTCCTCCTCCGTTTCCACCTCCGAATTCTCTACACGCAGCGCCACTCCCCCCATCAGCCAGTAGCTGGAAGCAGTGTAGCACTGCAGTGGGGAAGCGTCAACAGGCCGTGCTGAAGCTGATCTGCCTTGGGGACAAACAGCACACGGCCTCAGAGCTGTTGCAGGGGATTAGTCACCAGACCGAGCAGTGGCTCTCGCCACTCAACCTGCAACCAGGCATGGTTGTGTGTGATAATGGGCGTAACTTGGTGGCGGCTTTGGAGCTCGGCAAGCTCACACACGTACCATGCCTAGCGCATGTATTTAATTTAGTGGTGCAGCGATTTCTAAAAACCTACCCCAATGTGCATGATCTCTTGACCAAGGTGCGCCGCGTGTGTGCACATTTCCGTAAGTCATCTACAGCTTCGGCCGGCCTGTTGAAGCTGCAGCAGCGCTTACAATTGCCAGCTCACCGGCTGCTGTGTGACGTGAGCACGCGCTGGAACTCCACCTTCCACATGTTGGCCCGGCTTTGTGAGCAGCAGAGGGCAGTAGTGGAGTACCAGCTGTTACACGGTCGTCGCCTCTCCGTTCAACTTCCTGTAATCAGAAGTGAGGAGTGGGAATGGATGTCAGACCTCTGCAAGGTTTTATGCAATTTTGAGGAATCGACACAGATGGTGAGCGGCGATAACGCTATTATCAGTGTAACCATCCCACTTCTGTGTCTACTGAAACGCTCGCTGCTCACAATTAAAACCGACGCTTTGCATGTGGAAGAGGTGGAAATGGGGGAGGAAGAGCTTACACAAGGTGATAGCCAGAGCACCCTCACTTCGTCTTCTCAGCGACAATTGGAGGAGGCGGAGGAGGAGGAGGAGGAGGAGGAGGAAGACACGGTTGCCTCCGCTACAGAGGGTAGCCATGGAACTTTAGTTCCATCTCTTCAGCGTGGGTGGGCAGAAGAGGAGGAAGAGGATGAGGAGATTGAGAGTCATCCTCCTGGTGAGGACAGCGAAATCTTGACTGTTGGTACTCTGGCACACATGGCTGACTTTATGTTAGGCTGCCTTTCCCGTGACCCACGCGTTATACGCATTTTAAACAACACGGATTACTGGGTGTTCACCCTTCTGGACCCCCGCTACAAAGAGAATTTCTCATCTCTCATTCCTCCGGTGGAGAGGACAAGCAAAATGGTGCAATACCAGAAGGTTCTTGTCGAAAAATTGCTCCAAAATTTTCCATCTGACAACGCTGGCGGCAGAGTACGTGCTACCTTGGCCAACCGAGAAGGGGAGAAAAGGGGAGCACACAGCAGTTCCGAGAAAGGCAGGGCAACACTCTCCAAGGCGTGGGACACCTTCATGACACCCCGCCAGCACCCTCACCCTGATGCGCAGCCTAGTGTCACAAGGAGGGAAAAGTTTTGGAAGATGGTGAAGGAGTACGTAGCAGACCGTGTCAGCGTCCTCAATGATCCCTCTGTGCCTTACAACTACTGGGTGTCCATGCTGGACACGTGGTATGAACTGGCACTCTACGCCTTGGAGGTGCTGGCCTGCCCTGCCGCCAGCGTTCTGTCTGAGCGGGTATTTAGTGCTGCTGGTGGCATCATAACAGATAAGCGTATCCGCCTTTCCACCGACAATGCTGATAGGTTGACACTTATAAAAATGAACAAGGCCTGGATTTCCCCTGACTTCTCCACTCCACTGGAGGAAAGCCCCGGGGGAACATAAACTCACTTTATATATGTTATTTACAATGATGGGAATACTCTGTATTCCCATTCACCCCTTCCACCCAAAAAACGGGTATATGGTTGACTCTTAATCTTCTCATCCTCCTCCTCCTCTTCCATATGCCCTGTGATATAATTTTTATATAGGGCCAGCTCACCAGCGGGCCCTGTGCTATAATTTTTATATAGGGCCAGCTCACCAGCGGGCCCTGTGATATAATTTTTATATAGGGCCAGCTCACCAGCGGGCCCTGTTTGACAATTTTTATATAGGTCAGCTCACCAGCGGGCCTTCTCATATAATGTTTTATTGGGTCAGCTCTCTAGCGGGCCCTCTCATATAATGTTTTATAGCGTCAGCTCACTAGCGGGCCTTCGCATATAATGTTTAGGATGGTCAGCTCTGCAGCAGACCCTCACCCATAATGTTTTAGATGGTCAGCTCAGCGCACGTTTCCCTCTTAATCATGGACTCAGTTCTGAAAATCAAGGAAATTTTTGGGAGAATTTGCTTCTGCGCACGTTTCCCTCTTAATCATGGCCTCAGTTCTGAAAATCAAGGACATTTTTGGGAGAATTTGCCTCTGCGCACGTTTCCCTCTTAATCATGGCCTCAATTCTGAAAATCAAGGAAATTTTTGGGAGAATTTGCCTCTGCGCACGTTTCCCTCTTAATCATGGCCTCAGTTCTGAAAATCAAGGAAATTTTTGGGAGAATTTGCCTCTGCGCACGTTTCCCTCTTAATCATGGCCTCAGTTCTGAAAATCAAGGAAATTTTTGGGAGAATTTGCCTCTGCGCACGTTTCCCTCTTAATCATGGCCTCAGTTCTGAAAATCAAGGAAATTTTTGGGATAATTTGCCTCTGCGCACGTTTCCCTCTTAATCATGGCCTCAGTTCTGAAAATCAAGGAAATTTTTGGGAGAATTTGCAGATGATATACAAGTAAATATACAGCAAATATTGTTTGGTAACAATTTTTCGCCTAAAGTCGTTTTTATTTTCCTTTTTGTGTGTTTTACGGTCAGTCTGTAAAAATGGCGTACTACGGGCGAAAGATCGTTCCCAGCAGCGATGTTGGAGTCCAAGATGCATCCAGACATCCTCCCTATGCTGTCCCTGAACCATTTCTGTGGTGTTTCCATCCTTTTCTGCCATTTTCCTATGGACCAGGCACCCTCCCCTCATCAGAGCAGGGGGTGCCTGGTGTAATGCTCGAGTCCTCCCATTGACTTCAATGGGGCTCGGGTGCTCGGCCGAGCACTCGAGCCTCAGGGGGTGCTCGGTCAGAGCACCCGAACACCCGAGCATTGGGGTGCTCGCTCATCACTAGTCTTCATACATAGTACATCACGTACTACAATGACCACACATGACAGTGTTATGGAGACCAGTGAAATGCATCAGATAAGGAAGCATCTGCACACTGTTCATCCAGCAGAATATACCAGACTCATAGCATACAGGGTCAATTATTTTTATTGAGTGGGATTGACCCATGGGAAGTGGTAGTCATCCACCAACAACAACCAGTCACTCGTTTGATTTTGTCCAATTAACAAAGGCCATAATGACTGACAGCAGCTAATTTCTTCTGGGACAATTTAAAGGGAGGTCATTATATTGGATGTGCTTAATGACAGCAGACATATCAGATGTGATCCAAGTCATCCCCCGTATTCACAACCATTTCACGCACTTTGCATTGCAGTTGTTGATAACTGAGCAGTCCATCACTACATTTCTCTTTCTCATCCTCCACAATACAATCTTCCTCTCAAGCTATAAGGAATTCTTTATATTATTTCACAGCATACAACTCCTCAGAGTGCTGCTGTCCACTCTTATATTTTATGTTTAAAGCAGGGGTCCATCAATGTAGCAAGAATGTATTTTTTATACCATGAAAGTATCCTGGTCAAAGCATGCAAGATTGTCACTCACTGTCACCAGCTGGTTTATGTCTGCGTTGTCATTATTGTAAGAATCATCAGCCATGTTCTTCAATTTTTTTTCTGTAGTAAATATTTTAGTGACAGTATCTCACTGAATCATTGGCACAGCTATCCAGCAAGATGGTCTTCTCAAAGGCTTCAGAAGATTACACAGGTCTCACATTAGTTTGCCACTGACCCGGTGACAAAGAAGGTCCCACCAAAACCTTCCAGTCAAGCACTGTATATTCACTAATGCCCTTGTCCTGTTAAAACAAATGATGATGCATGCATAATGTGGAATTCCATGTGGAAGGGACTAGGGGTGGGAGAAAAGTGAGAAAAATTTCCTGAATGACTTTTCATGAAAAACGATTTTTCGATTTTTCCGCAAAAGTCTTCTCTTTTTCTCCAATGCAAAATTTTCCTGCTTTTCACCTATTCCAGCAAATTTTTCACCTGTTCCAACACCTTTTTCTCCTCTGCTAACACATTTTTCACATATTCTAACACATTTTTCGCCTATTCAACACATTTTTCTCCAATTTTAAAACATTTTTCTCCTATTCTAACACATTTTTCCTATGTTTCATATAGTGCAGCATTTCCCAGGCCAAAATTACTTCATCTGAGGGATGTCGTGGATAAATAAGTAGCTGGAAATCAAAGTTGTGAGTCCTACAGTAACATATACCTTAATAAATGTGTTAGCATGCAGAATGCATTTGTCCTTTGCCCACAACACTTACTTCCGGCTTAAGTGACACTGGCACATATTCATGATGATGTCAAGTGATTAAAAAAGTAACATACAACCTACAATGTGGCAGATGTGTATGGTAGTGGTGGTGGGGGGGGTCTGACGTGGTGTGATTGGTGAGATCTTGACAAACTGCATCCACCCCAGGAGGATAGAGATCATCATCATTTACTGCACACGCTGCAGCAACAACCTTTGCTGAAGTCAGTTTTTGTACAAACACTTTACTTCTACGTCCCTGCGCTGCTCCACCTTTCCCCCTGCCATTTGTGCATTTGCTAGACATTACTCAACTACTGTTTGTGTTTTTACTCTCTACAGTACATAACTGATAGAGTATGATGTCTTGCCTTGGCCCTCAACAAAATTCTCAATGTCATCTGCTGTCTATCAAGTCTGTCTCAGTCACAGAGCTCCCAGTCAGCTGTCTAATACATTTATTTGTTTAATTATTTAAGTTGTCCACCATATCTTATCACAGTTAGTCCATATATATATATATATATATATATATATATATATATATATATATATGTAATTAATAAACAAAATCAACAGCTTCTTTCTCCAGACGTCCTTAGCACAGAGACAATAAAAGTAAAAGTAAAATCAGGCAATTTGGACCCCAGCTGCCTGTGTCTTGCCAGTCAGTCACACCAAATTTGGGGGTATTTTGAGTTAACCTCCTTCCTCCCTTCTTCTCCCCATTGTGCCCCCAGACTCCCCGTACATAAAACAAATATCCTAACTAAATGACACCCTAAACTAAACTTCAATTCCCCTTTATTTGTCTATCTCCTCTAGCTAAAAAACATGCTGCTCTCTCTTCTCACAAACACAGAATAGCTGCTGTGAGATCCTGACAACCTTTTATATGTCTGTACACAGAATGGCTGCTGTGAGATCCTGACACCCTTATATGGCTGTAGAAAACTTTCCTGTGGTGGAGAAAAATGTTTCTACCCATTTCTGCCGATTTCAGTTTGAGGCAAAAATTTTTGCCCATCACTAGTAAGGACCTCCATTTTAAGTTGGTGATAGGATGGTTACAATCTTGTATGTAATATAGTGCATTGCTAGCACTGTAGGATCAGCTAAAACCACATATTTGTTTGTTTCTTTAAACTGCCCTGGCTATTGCTGTCTGTAAAGAAGTCACACATACGCTTCCTGGAATGGCAAGCAACTCCAGCTACTTTACAGTGCACTTTTGATGAAAAAATGATATGCACCAAAATGTTACTGAATTGCAAACTTCTTTTCAGAATTAGCGAACATTTGAGCATTTTTTTGTGAATGCATTTCAGAAAGTGAGTGCCGCTAATAGCTAATGTCCTACTTTCTTGCATTCCTTCCTTTGTCTCATAACTTGACTGCAGTGTTAATTTTTACAGTATAGACCCGGTGCTTACAATAAAGCATAAAGCACATGACACAACAGCTGCTACAGGCATGCAGCATGACCATAACTTGTCCTTCTGTTCTTGAAGATGTAGGAGAAAGTGTGTTTGTATACACACTGTATCAAGATGTTTGATGCGGTTATGTCTGTCTGGAAAGTATCGGACACTCAGGCTCAGTAGAGGCTCATGCAGCTCAGGTAGGAGCTTGGATCACTTGTCTGTCTGACTTTCAATGTAACTTGTTCACCAAAAAAAGTTTATTTTATTTTATTTCAGCTCTCATTTCTCCCTTCACATCACCAACCGGCTGCCACCAATAATCATATCAAGCAACTCCAGCTCCCACTGATTGCCAGTCTGCCTACACTAGCTAACATAAAAATTTCAGCAGCTTTCTCTGTCTCTCTCCCAGACTGATAATATTTTGTAAACTGAAAACCCTTATACTTTATCCAGTGAAATGCTTCATATGTCTTTGTTGGGGGCGGGCATTATTATCATTGACTTCATATCAATGAATAAAAGGAGACACTTTTCACAGAAATTACCATGGAAGGGGGGACGTGTTGTTTTTCACATGTTTCTCTTTTGATGTGAAAAGATTAGTCCATGCCTAATCAACGGATTCATCAATTTAAAGGGACAGATTGTGTACCACATCAAAATAATAATAATACAAATGTAACATTTAATGTTCATATAATATTTTGTGCACCTTGCACATTTAACCCCATAAATTCCAAACCCCACTAAAAATCTACATATATAGGTGTTTTTGAAAAAGGGAGAACTAGTGGAACTTACTTAGGGGTATTTTAAGACAATTACACTAATTGTGTGCAAGCAATCCAAGGTGGATTTGTTGCATATATTGCGAGTGTGCATTTGGCTATTTGTTTTTATGTGATTTCTGTTAAAACACTATGTATAGATTGGTTGTCCTATTTGGTGTTTCAGTTTCTCTTAGGTTCTGCTTCCAGCTCAGCCACAAACTGTGTCGGTTGCAAGTGCAATATTCATAGACATCCTGTGTCAGCCTATCAAGTCCAGTACATAGCATCGATGGCAGGGGAAGCCAGTCCCGTCCTCAAGATCTACCAAAAGTCCATGTTTTCAGGATATCCCAAACTGGAGCAAAGATGGACTAATTAGTCACTTGAACTGATCCACCTGTGCTCATTCAGGAATATCTTGTAAACGTGCACTGTTGGTAGCTATTGAAGACCAGGGTTTGTTACCCCTGATCTATGGGAACAGCATCTCACAGGACATGAAACTAAACCAAGATACTTCAGTCTCTACTCACAGAACCATTGAGGGTACACCAGAGGTCAATTTTTAGACCCCCCACCCACCCTTCTGCACCACGGTTGGTCTACCTGTGCATACCGTCATATCACCACTGCATGCCGTATACTCCCCTGAGGTTGCTAGTGGTCTGATATTCTACCTTAGGGTTCTGTTTCATCGCTCTCATCCTCCTCTCCTTTCCTATTGGCTCTTGCTGGCATTTAGGGCCTGGCATTCTTGGCTTCTGTGCCCGATTATTTGAGCTTGCTCCAAGTTGTGGCTCCTGATGATTTGTGCTTGACCCTGGTTTCATTTCTGGTTGCACTCCTGGGCCTAGATTCACTAAAGGTCAAAGAGGGCTACGAATGTCGATGTTCTGTCGGAGTACTGTTGTAGGGACCTCCGCAGTATTCACAAAGTCTCTACGACATTACATCACCAGCACGCCAACAAAAATATGGCCACATCGACATTCATCCGACATGCCTTCACCATGTTTACGAATATTTACTCTTCGCATCGACAATTGCTTATTTCCATATGGAAATGAAGCATAATGACTAATTTCCATATGCAAATTCTGAATAATGAGACACATTCATATGCAAGGGTGTGTGTTGATATTTTAATGTGACACTTCGAAACTTCCCCTGCCTCAGGTTGTCACAGTTGGGATCTCCCCTGTACTTTCCTATGGCATAACAGCAGCGAGGGCTACGACAATTCTGAACAGAATTCTCTGTGCTTCCCTACCCAGCCAGCAGGGGAATAAAGAGAAGGCTTTCAGCACCATGGACAGCATTAAATGCCATAGGGATGTGCATTGCTCACCCCTGTGGCACTCAAAGGATTAAAATAAACAGAAATAGCACACCAAACACTACACAATTATCCCCCATCCAATGTTTCATATATCATACATGTTGTGCATTAACAGGTTGACAAGACTTGGGGTGTCAGGCAATGTATATGGGGCTAACACAATGGTGTTCTTTCCCACATTATAGAAACCAGCTACAGAGTGCCCCCCTTCGACATATTAACTCCACTCTTAGTATGTTGACATATACTGCTCGCATGCAACATACTAACTGTGCGTGCCACAGGGGTGAGCAATGCACATCCCTATGGCATTCAATGCTGTCCATGGTGGTGAAAGCCTTCTCTGTATTCCCCTACTGGCTGGGTATGGAAGCACAGAGAATGCTGTATAGAATTGTCTTAATGTTGGTGATGTTTGAGGGGGGGATATTAGTGATGATCGAGCACCCCAATGCTCGGGTGTTCGGGTGCTCTGACCGAGCGCCCCCGGAGGCTCGAGTGCTCGGCCGAGCACCCGAGCCCCATTGAAGTCAATGGGAGGACTCGAGCATTACACCAGGCACCCCCTGCTCTGATGAGGGGAGGGTGCCTGGTCCATAGGAAAAGGGCAGAAAATGATGGAAACACCACAGAAATGGTTCAGGGACAGCATAGGGAGGATGTCTGGATGCATCTTGGACTTCAACGTCGCTTCTGGGAACGATGTTTCGCCCGTAGTACGCCATTTTTACAGACTGACCGTAAAACACACAAAAAGGAAGATAAAAACGACTTTAGGCAAAAAATTGTTACCAAACAGTATTTGCTGTATATTTACTTGTATATCATCTGCAAATTCTGCAAAAAATTTCCTCGATTTTTCTGAACTGGGGCCATGATTAAGAGGGAAACGTGCACAGAGGCAAATTCTCCCAAAAATGTCCTCGATTTTTCTGAACTGGGGCCATGATTAAGAGGGAAACGTGCGGAGAGGCAAATTCTCCCAAAAATTTCCTCGATTTTTCTGAACTGGGGCCATGATTAAGAGGGAAACGTGCGCTGAGCCGACCATCTAAAACATTATGGGTGAGGGTCTGCTGCGGAGCTGACCATCCTAAACATTATATGCGAAGGCCCGCTAGTGAGCTGACGCTATAAAACATTATATGAGAGGGCCCGCTAGAGAGCTGACCCAATAAAACATTATATGAGAAGGCCCGCTGGTGAGCTGACCTATACAAAAATTGTCAAACAGCGCCCGCTGGTGAGCTGGCCCTATATAAAAATTATATCACAGGGCCCGCTGGTGAGCTGGCCCTATATAAAAATTATATCCCAGGGTATATGGAAGAGAGTCAACCATATACCCATTTTTTGGGTGGAAGGGGTGAATGGGAATACAGAGTATTCCCATCATTGTAAATAACATATATAAAGTCACTTTATGTTCCCCCGGGGCTTTCCTCCAGTGGAGTGGAGAAGTCAGGGGAAATCCAGGCCTTGTTCATTTTTATAAGTGTCAACCTATCAGCATTTTCGGTGGAAAGGCGGATACGCTTATCTGTTATGATGCCACCAGCAGCACTAAATACCCGCTCAGACAGAACGCTGGCGGCAGGGCAGGCCAGCACCTCCAAGGCGTAGAGTGCCAGTTCATACCACTTGGACATCCAGTAGTTGTAAGGCACAGAGGGATCATTGAGGACGCTGACACGGTCTGCTACGTACTCCTTCACCATCTTCCAAAACTTTTCCCTCCTTGTGACACTAGGCTGCGCATCAGGGTGAGGGTGCTGGCGGGGTGTCATGAAGGTGTCCCACGCCTTGGAGAGTGTTGCCCTGCCTTTGTCGGAACTGCTGTGTGCTCCCCTTTTCTCCCCTTCTCGGTTGGCCAAGGTAGCACGTACTCTGCCGCCAGCGTTGTCAGATGGAAAATTTTGGAGCAATTTTTCGACAAGAACCTTCTGGTATTGCACCATTTTGCTTGTCCTCTCCACCGGAGGAATGAGAGATGAGAAATTCTCTTTGTAGCGGGGGTCCAGAAGGGTGAACACCCAGTAATCCGTGTTGTCTAAAATGCGTATAACGCGTGGGTCACGGGAAAGGCAGCCTAACATAAAGTCAGCCATGTGTGCCAGAGTACCAACAGGCAAGATTTCGCTGTCCTCACCAGGAGGATGACTCTCAATCTCCTCATCCTCTTCCTCCTCTTCTGCCCACCCACGCTGAAGAGATGGAACTAAAGTTCCATGGCTACCCTCTGTAGCGGAGGCAACCGTGTCTTCCTCCTCCTCCTCCTCCGCCTCCTCCAATTGTCGCTGAGAAGACGAAGTGAGGGTGCTCTGTCTATCACCTTGTGTAAGCTCTTCCTCCCGCATTTCCACCTCTTCCACATGCAAAGCGTCGGTTTTAATTGTGAGCATCGAGCGTTTCAGTAGACACAGAAGTGGGATGGTTACAATGATAATAGCGTTATCGCCGCTCACCATCTGTGTCGATTCCTCAAAATTGCGTAAAACCTTGCAGAGGTCTGACATCCATTCCCACTCCTCACTTCTGATTACAGGAAGTTGAACGGAGAGGCGACGACCGTGTAACAGCTGGTACTCCACTACTGCCCTCTGCTGCTCACAAAGCCGGGCCAACATGTGGAAGGTGGAGTTCCAGCACGTGCTCACGTCACACAGCAGCCGGTGAGCTGGCAATTGTAAGCGCTGCTGCAGCTTCAACAGGCCGGATGAAGCTGTAGAAGACTTACGGAAATGTGCACACATGCGGCGCACCTTCGTCAAGAGATCATGCAAATTGGGGTAGGTTTTTAGAAATCGCTGAACCACTAAATTAAATACATGCGCTAGGCATGGTACGTGTGTGAGCTTGCCGAGCTCCAAAGCCGCCACCAAGTTACGCCCATTATCACACACAACCATGCCTGGTTGCAGGTTGAGTGGCGAGAGCCACTGCTCGGTCTGGTGACTAATCCCCTGCAACAGCTCTGAGGCCGTGTGCTGTTTGTCCCCAAGGCAGATCAGCTTCAGCACAGCCTGTTGACGCTTCCCCACTGCAGTGCTACACTACTTCCAGCTACCGGCTGATGGGTGAGTGGCGCTGCGCTCAGAGAATTCGGAGGTGGAAACGGAGGAGGAGGAGCCAATAACGTAGGTGCTGGCGGAAACCCTGATGGAGGTAGGGCCCGCAATCCTCGGCGTGGGTAGCACCTGTGCCATCCCAGGGTCCGAGTCGCTCCCAGCCTCCACGACATTCACCCAGTGTGCCGTCAGGGAAATTTAGCGTCCCTGGCCACAAGCACTTGTCCATGTGTCAGTCGTTAAGTGGACCTTCCCAGTAACTGCGTTGGTCAGGGCACGGGTGATGTTACGGGACACATGGTGGTGTAAGGCGGGGACGGCACACCGGGAAAAGTAGTGGCGGCTGGGGACTGCGTACCGAGGGACAGCTGCTGCCATCAGGCTGCGGAAGGACTCAGTCTCCACAAGCCTAAATGGCAGCATTTCGATGGCCAGTAATTTGGAAAGGTGTGAGGTTAGTGCTATGGCCTGTGGGTGGGTGGCTGGGTATTTTCGCTTGCGCTCAAATGCCTGGGGTAACGACATTTGGACGCTGCGCTGGGACAGGGAAGTGGATGTGGTCGCTGATGGTGCTTCAGATGGTACAGGTGCAGGGCGGGAGGTATGCGGGCCTGCGCCTTCGACAGGCGATTGGCCGGCACCGAAAACAGGGGAAGAGGAGGCAGTGGTGTGGCCTGCAGACACACATTGGCGATCCGGGCGTTCCTCCCACTTATTACGGTGCTTGGATGCCATGTGTCGGATCATGCTGGTGGTGGTGAGGTTTCTAGTGTTCATACCTCGGCTCATTCTGGTGTGGCACAGGTTGCAAACTACAATTCTTTTGTCGTCCGCACTTTCCTTAAAAAAACGCCATACCGCGGAACACCTACCCCTTGGCAAGGGAGATTTACGCAAGGGGGTGCTCCGTGGAACATTTGCGGGCCGGTTTGGTGCGGTCCGCCTTCTTTCTGTAGCCACACCACTGCCTCTTCCAGCCTGTTGCGGTGCTGCAGATGGCTCACCCTCAGGACTGCTGTCATCGCTCGGCTCTCCACCTTCCCAGGTGGGGTCAGTCACCTCAACGTCCACCAAGTCCTCCTCCACTTCCTCACTCTGATCATCCTCCTCATGTCTTGATCCCACCACATACTCAGTCATTGACAACTGTATATCATCCTCCTCATCAAGGTCTTGAGACAGTAAAAGTGGTTGATTTGATGGCAACTGTGTCTCATCATCATCATCATCCACTTCCTTTGACCTTAAATGCCGTTCCCCTCTGTCATCTTCTTGTGATTGGGTACCCTCTAGAGGTTGTGAATCAGGGCACAAGATGTCATGTTCCTCTGCAAGCGTGCTTGGAGAGAGGTTCAAATTAAGGATTGGTGATGAGACGAGCTCCTCACTATATCCCAGTGTGGGATCACTTCTTTGACCAGACCCTCTATGGTGGGAGGAAGGATGATCAGGGTGAGGATTATGTTGACCAGACTCTTGGCTACTGAGAGTGGACTTGGTGGAAGACAGGGTGGTGCTTAACCGACTGGAAGCAGTATCAGCTGAAATCCAACCGACCACCTGTTCGCAGTGGTCTGACCTCGAGAGTGATGTCCTGCGACGCCCTGTAAACTGAGACATGAAGCTAGGTATAGTGGATGTCTTTCTTTCTTGTGCTCTGGCACCAGGCACAGTTTCTACGCGTCCTGACCCGCGCCCTGAACTATCAGGATCACGTCCACTTCCCCGTCCCTTTTTACCCGCCTTCTTCATATTACACGGAATACGTGCTGCAAATCTGCAACTTTGCACACTAAACAGAATGTGCTGCTTATCTGCGGCTCGGCACAGTGAATGGAATATGTGACTTTGATATTTTACACTTTGCACACTAAACAGAATGTTCTCCTAATCTGCAACTTTGCACACTAAACAGAATGTGCTGCTTATCTGCGGCTAGGCACAGTGAATGGAATATGTGACTTTGATATTTTACACTTTGCACACTAAACAGAATGTTCTGCTAATCTGAAACTTTGCACACTAAACAGAATGTGCTGCTTATCTGCGGCTCGGCACAGTGAATGGAATATGTGACTTTGATATTTTACACTTTGCACACTAAACAGAATGTTCTGCTAATCTGAAACTTTGCACACTAAACAGAATGTGCTGCTTATCTGCGGCTCGGCACAGTGAATGGAATATGTGACTTTGATATTTTACACTTTGCACAGTAAACAGAATGTTCTCCTAATCTGCAACTTTGCACACTAAACAGAATGTGCTGCTTATCTGCGGCTAGGCACAGTGAATGGAATATGTGACTTTTATATTTTACACTTTGCACACTAAACAGAATGTTCTGCTAATCTGAAACTTTGCACACTAAACAGAATGTGCTGCTTATCTGCGGCTCGGCACAGTGAATGGAATATGTGACTTTGATATTTTACACTTTGCACACTAAACAGAATATTCTGCTAATCTGAAACTTTGCACACTAAACAGAATGTGCTGCTTATCTGCGGCTCGGCACAGTGAATGGAAAATGTGACTTTGATATTTTACACTTTGCACACTAAACAGAATGTTCTCCTAATCTGCAACTTTGCACACTAAACAGAATGTGTTGCTTATCTGCGGCTAGGCACAGTGAATGGAATATGTGACTTTGATATTTTACACTTTGCACACTAAACAGAATGTTCTGCTAATCTGAAACTTTGCACACAAAACAGAATGTGCTGCTTATCTGCGGCTAGACACAGTGAATGGAATATGTGACTTTTATATTTTACACTTTGCACACTAAACAGAATGTTCTGCTAATCTGAAACTTTGCACACTAAACAGAATGTGCTGCTTATCTGCGGCTCGGCACAGTGAATGGAATATGTGACTTTGATATTTTACACTTTGCACAGTAAACAGAATGTTCTCCTAATCTGCAACTTTGCACACTAAACAGAATGTGCTGCTAATCTGCGGCTCGGCACAGTGAATGGAATATGTGACTTTGATATTTTACACTTTGCACAGTAAACAGAATGTTCTCCTAATCTGCAACTTTGCACACTAAACAGAATGTGCTGCTTATCTGCGGCTAGGCACAGTGAATGGAATATGTGACTTTTATATTTTACACTTTGCACACTAAACAGAATGTTCTGCTAATCTGAAACTTTGCACACTAAACAGAATGTGCTGCTTATCTGCGGCTCGGCACAGTGAATGGAATATGTGACTTTGATATTTTACACTTTGCACACTAAACAGAATGTTCTGCTAATCTGAAACTTTGCACACTAAACAGAATGTGCTGCTTATCTGCGGCTCGGCACAGTGAATGGAATATGTGACTTTGATATTTTACACTTTGCACAGTAAACAGAATGTTCTCCTAATCTGCAACTTTGCACACTAAACAGAATGTGCTGCTTATCTGCGGCTAGGCACAGTGAATGGAATATGTGACTTTTATATTTTACACTTTGCACACTAAACAGAATGTTCTGCTAATCTGAAACTTTGCACACTAAACAGAATGTGCTGCTTATCTGCGGCTTGGCACAGTGAATGGAATATGTGACTTTGATATTTTACACTTTGCACACTAAACAGAATGTTCTGCTAATCTGAAACTTTGCACACTAAACAGAATGTGCTGCTTATCTGCGGCTCGGCACAGTGAATGGAATATGTGACTTTGATATTTTACACTTTGCACACTAAACAGAATGTTCTGCTAATCTGCAACTTTGCACACTAAACAGAATGTGCTGCTTATCTGCGGCTAAACACAGTGAATGAAATATGTGACTTTGATATTTTACACTTTGCACACTAAACAGAATGTTCTGCTAATCTGAAACTTTGCACACTAAACAGAATGTACTGCTAATCTGAAACTTTGCACACTAAAAAGAATGTGCTGCTAATCTGCAACTTTGCACACTGAACAGAATGTGCTGCTAATCTGCAACTTTGCACACTAAACAGAATGTGCTGCTAATCTGCAACTTTGCACACTAAAAAGAATGTGCTGCTAATCTGCAAGTTTGCACACTAAACAGAATGTGCTGCTAATCTGCAAGTTTGCACACTAAACAGAATGTGCTGCTAATCTGCGGCTAGGCACAGTGAACGGAATATGTGACTTTTTTTTTTTTTTTTAAATCTCTGCCCCCCCAAACAAAATAAACTGCTGCCCCCACACACAGTAGTCCTAAAAAGGACTTTTGGGTCTTTTTTTTGTTCAACAACACTTTTCTTCTCCCTACACTGACTTTCCCTTCCTATCCTCATCTCTCCCTGGCTAAGACTGAGCCGAACTCGCTGGTCAGGTGCTATACAGCACCCGATCACGGGTTCTGGCCAGCCAATCAGTGTAATGCCAGCAGCCAACATGGCTGCTGGCATTACACTGATGTCAGAGCTTCCATGCACATTTATTGGCTGCGCAGCAGCCGCGAAACGTGCGGGGAGGAGACCCGAACATGGCGGGCGAGCACATGCGGTACTCGTACGAGTACCGCCATGTGCCGAGCAGAGCGATGCTCGAGCCGAACCGAGCTTCGGCCGAGCATGCTCGCTCATCACTAGAGGATATCCCTTCCACACTGACAACACTTCAAAAATCCTGTATGCTAATAGGGACCTCCTCCAACCTTCCCCTTCCATCCAACAATTTTGGTGAATATGTCGATGTGCGAGCAGATCGAATTGTCTGAGTGATTCAAACACATCGACAATATCATACTGACACCACATCGACTTTTAGTGCATCTAGGCCGAGGTGTTTGATTTCCTGGCTCACGTCTGACTATTCTCTGGATTCTCTCCATTGTTCCCATTGCTCCCGGTTCAGACCCTCTGGCTTCCAATTTGACTACGGTACTGTTTTGCATTGTCTGGCTCTCCTGTCTCCAGGCCTTTGGGGCCCTCCGCTCCTTTGTGGCTTCTTGTCTCTCTTGTTAGGGGAGTTGCAGTGGTTAGCAGTGCGGTCCTTCCACTACTGATGGCAAGAGTGGCCTCTTCTGTTCCTGTCCTTGGTACCTCTCTCTCCCCCTCCTCAAAGGTAGCTTGCCTGAGTGTGGTCTTTTCCGCTTGCTGTTCTTATGGGTGTACGTGTGGTTCCCTTCTCATTCGGTCTTAAATCAGCACTTCCATGTAGGGTTTCTACCCAATCTTTGCAGTTAGGGCTACAGTGAGTATCCCTTGTCTTGTAGAAGGGTCTCTTCTGCGTGGGTCCCTAGTGTAGCCTAGTAAACCTTTGCCTTGCCTTAAGAGACTTTGGGTTTGCACTGTCTGCATCCTTAGTACTCTAGGCAGTCTTTTGGGGTCTCTGATCAGGGAATACCTGGGAATACCTTTTGGTCGCGGTCTTATCCTGCTGCTTGGTGGTGGTCCTAGCCCACTGTTCTCTCTGCATCCTATTGCTATCAGGCCTAGCTCCCTTGCAGATGGTTTAGGCTTCCTTGTCCTATTCTTATCCTTTTTTGGCATTGTGTTCTGCATAGTAGGTTCAATTTTTTAATTTAGCCCGGGGGACAATCTACCAGTTGATTCTACTACGCTATCTTGGCCAGGGTCCCGGCTCAACTGGGGTCAAGCATCTGGCTTTGCGGCCAGCAACTTTAATTATGGCCGTTGCTGTAGCAAAGCAATAGAGTGGCCAGCATCGTACATGAACCTCTCTCCCTAGCATCGATCACTAGCTTCTCACCACCCAGACTATTGTGATCATAAGTGACACATGCATGTAGATATGCACCCAGGGGAATTGAGCTGCCTGTAAGCATTCCTGGGAACCTTCTTTTCTCAAGTTCCCAAGAAACACTGTACAGCTGAAGATGGGGATGACCAAGTAACACATTTCGTGTCATATTGCGGGTGTTTTTTAATCAGGTGGGCATAAGTGGGTGCTTGAAGGTAAGAGTTTGCCATGCAATGGGAGGGAACTGGGCAGAATGGGGCAGGAGTAATCTGAACAGACTGGAATGTAGGTGGAATTATATCTGAACTCACCGAGCCAGAAAATCAGCCTCTGTCCCCTGGTGACCCAATAATTCAGTCTGAAAACTGGATCCTCCAGGGCAGATTTGGTTTCTCAGGTATGGTAACATGGCACCATCCATGTGATAGTTGCCCTATTATCACTTTGAGTGCCAGAGAGCTATCTAATGCAACTCTGTTTAATCCCTTAAGGACCCTTGACGTACCAGGACCATCACGGTCCTTGAACTACTCAAGGACCGATGACGGTCATGGTACGTCACGTACTTTTTACTTACAGTGCTCTACCGGGAGCGCTGTAAGTAAAAATAGGGCCTGAAATTGACCTCTCCAAGATCGGAGCGATCTCTACCAGGCCCCATAATGACGCGCCAATACACGCGACAGGTCACGTGTACCGGCGCGTCCAAGTGTGCCTATGCGGTCATTATGGGACGGAAATGTCCCATGACTGCCGGTCCTTAAGGGGTTAAAAGAAAAAAAAAAAAAAAAAAAAAAAAAAGCTTTGTCTATAGAGGGAGGCAGGGGGTGAAGCCCATTGCCTCCTTAACCAACCTTTTAAAAAAAAAAGTCAAGCCATGTAGTGGGGCATCAGGGGCTCTCTTGATGCCCCCCAGCTACTGATATCCTAGGCGATTTGAGGTTAATCTACGTTTCTCAACCCTTTTTTACAATATTGTTCGGGAAATGAGCAGGACCCCAAAATTTCTGGGGAGCATGACTGAAACACGTGCTCTCTGTCCAGAATACGCACACACTCTGACCTCATTCTGATTGTCCTAATTAACCTATTGTTTGCTAGAGACATTCTCAACACATTGCAAAGTAATGAGTAGAGGAAGTCTAGTATTCAATGGGTTAATATTAAAAAAAACCAATGCTTTATATCAGGGCTCAAAATTTCCACTCGCCACTAGCCAATGGCGAGTCAAAATTTAGCCCTGGCGAGTAGAAATTCAGCCCTGGTGGGTGTGTTTTGGATTGCAGTGACAAGTAACTTTTCAGGTCTGGCTAGTAGCAAAGGACTTAAAATTTTAAAGGAGCAGTAAACTTTTTTTATGAAAAAATATATATCGTAGGGATTTAACTACTGAGTAAAATAAGGGTACTCCCACTGCCGGGAGATTTATATTTTCAGAGTTATTACAGTTTAAACCCATGTTTTTTTATATTAGCGGTGCCCTCTAGTGGTCAAATTCTAATTAGATTTCCTGTTAGATTCTAATGGAGAGAAAAGTCAGAAAAGTCAGAGACATACATTTCTCCATAGAATGTGATAGAAACTGCCTGTCACTTCCTGTCAGTTAGAACTTCCAGGAAGTAAACACAGTAAATTCACTTCCTGTCAGTTAGAACTATCAGGAAGTAAACACAGTAAATTCACTTCCTGATTATTTAAACTGCTATAAATTTTGAATAAAACATCTGACAGCGATGGGAGTGACCTTGTTTTATTCAGCAGGAAATGCTCTATAAAATATGTATTTTCATAAAAAAAGTTTACTGCTCCTTTAAGCGCTGCTTTATATGATATACTTGTGAGATCAACAGCACAATCAACATAAAGAGTCTAACTTATACACTGTTCCTAGTTATGCCAGCGACCACACAACAAAAATACAATCTGAGTGTTGTTCTTCCATTTGACACCAAGGTTCACTCCTTTTTAAATTTACCCTTATGAACGGAAAGTGCTGAAGTAGAGGAGAGGTTAATACCAGGGACCACTGGTGCTAAGCAATGTGTTGAGTCACCCTCTGAGGGAAAAGTCGGGTTTTCCATCTCTTTTCAAAATGTTCTGTAATTTCCAGTATACACAGAGTGATGGTTAAGTTATTTTTATAAGATGTGTCTGTTATGTGCTTGTGTCAAAAAAGCATTTCTTGTGTTGCAGGCAGCGGTAGGAATATGGGTGCGGCCATGGGCAGAAGCATGGGAATTAAGGTGGGGATTTGCTTGGGGGCACTTGAGAGGTAAATCCGGCTCTGTGTATTATTACTGTATTGCCTACAATTCTACACTTCTCTATCTCCCACATGCAACTCCCTGCCAGCCAGATATTGTTATTACACACTGCTCACCCTGACTCTCTCCCATCTGCCATTCCCTGCTATCAGACTCTAACAGATACTAACATTCCACGCTGTTCTTCCTTGCATATGCCACTCTGTGCCAGACAAAGACTAACAGATATTAGCATTCCAGTCTGCTCTCCCTTCCACCTGCCATTCCCTGTAACAGATACTAACAGATACTAGCATTCCACTCTGCTCTCCCTCTCACCTGCCATTCCCTGTAACAGATACTAACAGATACTAGCATTCCACTCTGCTCTCCCTCCCACCTGCCATTCCCTGCAGCCAGATACTAACAGATACTAGCATTCCACTCTGCTCTCCCTCCTACCTGCCATTCCTTTCAACCAGATACTAACAGATACTAGCATTCCACTCTGCTCTCCCTCCCACCTGCCATTCCCTGTAACAGATACTAACAGATACTAGCATTCCACTCTGCTCTCCCTCCCACCTGCCATTCCCTGCAACCAGATACTAACAGATACTAGCATTCCACTCTGCTCTCCCTCCCACCTGCCATTCCCTGTAACAGATACTAACAGATACTAGCATTCCACTCTGCTCTCCCTCCCACCTGCCATTCCCTGCAACCAGATACTAACAGATACTAGCATTCCACTCTGCTCTCCCTCCCACCTGTCATTCCCTGCAACCAGATACTAACAGATACTAGCATTCCACTCTGCTCTCCCTCCCACCTGCCATTCCCTGCAACCAGATACTAACAGATACTAGCATTCCACTCTGCTCTCCCTCCCACCTGCAATTCCCTGTAACCAGATACTAACAGATACTAGCATTCCACTCTGCTCTCTCTCCCACCTGTCATTCCCTGCAACCAGATACTAACAGATACTAGCATTCCACTCTGCTCTCCCTCCCACCTGCCATTCCCTGCAACCAGATACTAACAGATACTAGCATTCCACTCTGCTCTCCCTCCCACCTGCCATTCCCTGCAACCAGATACTAACAGATACTAGCATTCCAGTCTGCTCTCCCTCCCACCTGTCATTCCCTGCCAGCCAGATACTAACAGATACTAGCATTCCACTCTGCTCTCCCTCCCACCTGCCATTCCCTGTAACAGATACTAACAGATACTAGCATTCCACTCTGCTCTCCCTCCCACCTGCCATTCCCTGCAACCAGATACTAACAGATACTAGCATTCCACTCTGCTCTCCCTCCCACCTGCCATTCCCTGCAACTAGATACTAACAGATACTAGCATTCCACTCTGCTCTCCCTCCCACCTGCCATTCCCTGCAACCAGATATAAACAGATACTAGCATTCCACTCTGCTCTCCCTCCCACCTGCCATTCCCTGCAACCAGATACTAACAGATACTAGCATTCCACTCTGCTCTCCCTCCCACCTGCCATTCCCTGTAACCAGATACTAACAGATACTAGCATTCCACTCTGCTCTCCCTCCCACCTGCCATTCCCTGCAACCAGATACTAACAGATACTAGCATTCCACTCTGCTCTCCCTCCCACCTGCCATTCCCTGCAACTAGATACTAACAGA
Source organism: Rhinophrynus dorsalis (assembly GCA_037306005.1). Lineage (NCBI taxonomy): Eukaryota > Metazoa > Chordata > Amphibia > Anura > Rhinophrynidae > Rhinophrynus > Rhinophrynus dorsalis. The sequence continues at coordinate 479,035,691 of CM074723.1, read as the reverse complement.
TACTAGCATTCCACTCTGCTCTCCCTCCCACCTGCCATTCCCTGCAACCAGATACTAACAGATACTAGCATTCCACTCTGCTCTCCCTCTCACCTGCCATTTCCTGTAACAGATACTAACAGATATTAGCATTCCACTCTGCTCTCCCTCCCACCTGCCATTCCCTGCAACCAGATACTAACAGATACTAGCATTCCACTCTGCTCTCCCTCCCACCTGCCATTCCCTGCAACTAGATACTAACAGATACTAGCATTCCACTCTGCTCTCCCTCCCACCTGCCATTCTCTGCAACCAGATACTAACAGATATTAGCATTCCACTCTGCTCTCCCTCCCACCTGCCATTCCCTGCAACCAGATACTATCAGATACTAGCATTCCACTCTGCTCTCCCTCCCACCTGTCATTCCCTGTAACCAGATACTAACAGATACTAGCATTCCACTCTGCTCTCCCTCTCACCTGCCATTTCCTGTAACAGATACTAACAGATACTAGCATTCCACTTTGCTCTCCCTCCCACCTGCCATTCCCTGCAACCAGATACTAACAGATACTAGCATTCCACTCTGCTCTCCCTCCCACCTGCCATTCCCTGTAACAGATACTAATAGATACTAGCATTCCACTCTGCTCTCCCTCCCACCTGCCATTCCCTGCAACCAGATACTAACAGATACTAGCATTCCACTCTGCTCTCCCTCTCACCTGCCATTTCCTGTAACAGATACTAACAGATACTAGCATTCCACTCTGCTCTCCCTCCCACCTTCCATTCCCTGCAACCAGATACTAACAGATACTAGCATTCCAGTCTGCTCTCCCTCCAACCTGCCATTCCCTGCAACCAGATACTAACAGGTACTAGCATTCCACTCTGCTCTCCCTCCCACCTGCCATTCCCTGTAACCAGATACTAACAGATACTAGCATTCCACTCTGCTCTCCCTCCCACCTGCCATTCCCTGCAACCAGATACTAACAGATACTAGCATTCCAGTCTGCTCTCCCTCCCACCTGCCATTCCCTGCAACCAGATACTAACAGATACTAGCATTCCACTCTGTTCTCCCTCCCACCTGCCATTCCCTGCAACCAGATACTAACAGATACTAGCATTCCACTCTGCTCTCCCTCCCACCTGCCATTCCCTGTAACAGATACTAACAGATACTAGCATTCCACTCTGCTCTCCCTCCCACCTGCAATTCCCTGCAACCAGATACTAACAGATACTAGCATTCCACTCTCCTCTCCCTCCCACCTGCCATTCCCTGCAACCAGATACTAACAGATACTAGCATTCCACTCTGCTCTCCCTCCCACCTGCCATTCCCTGCAACTAGATACTAACAGATACTAGCATTCCACTCTGCTCTCCCTCCCACCTGCCATTCCCTGCAACCAGATACTAACAGATACTAGCATTCCACTCTGCTCTCCCTCTCACCTGCCATTTCCTGTAACAGATACTAACAGATACTAGCATTCCACTCTGCTCTCCCTCCCACCTGCCATTCCCTGCAACCAGATACTAACAGATACTAGCATTCCACTCTGCTCTCCCTCCCACCTGCCATTCCCTGTAACAGATACTAACAGATACTAGCATTCCACTCTGCTCTCCCTCCCACCTTCCATTCCCTGCAACCAGATACTAACAGATACTAGCATTCCACTCTGCTCTCCCTCCTACCTGTCATTCCCTGCAACCAGATACTAACAGATACTAGCATTCCACTCTGCTCTCCCTCCCACCTGCCATTCCCTGCAACCAGATACTAGCATTCCACTCTGCTCTCCCTCCCACCTGCCATTCCCTGCAACCAGATACTAACAGATACTAGCATTCCACTCTGCTCTCCCTCCCACCTGCCATTCCCTGCAACCAGATACTAACAGATACTAGCATGCCACTCTGCTCTACCTCCCACCTTCCATTCCCTGCAACCAGATACTAACAGATACTAGCATTCCAGTCTGCTCTCCCTTCCACCTGCCATTCCCTGCAACCAGATACTAACAGATACTAGCATTCCACTCTCCTCTCCCTCCCACCTGCCATTCCCTGCAACCAGATACTAACAGATACTAGCATTCCACTCTGCTCTCCCTCCCACCTGTCATTCCCTGTAACAGATACTAACAGATACTAGCATTCCACTCTGCTCTCCCTCCCACCTGCCTTTCCCTGCAGCCAGATACTAACAGATACTAGCATTCAACTCTGCTCTCCCTCCCACCTGTCATTCCCTGCAACCAGATACTAACAAATACTAGCATTCCACTCTGCTCTCCCTCCCACCTGTCATTCCCTGCAACCAGATACTAACAGATACTAGCATTCCACTCTGCTCTCCCTCCCACCTGCCATTCCCTGTAACAGATACTAACAGATACTAGCATTCCACTCTGCTCTCCCTCCCACCTGACATTCCCTGCAACCAGATACTAACAGATACTAGCATTCCACTCTGCTCTCCCTCCCACCTGCCATTCCCTGCAACCAGATACTAACAGATACTAGCATTCCACTCTGCTCTCCCTCCCACCTGCCATTCCCTGCAACCAGATACTAACAGATACTAGCATTCCATGTTGCTCTCCCTCCCACCTGCCATTCCCTGCCAGCCAGATACTAAGAAATACTAGCATTCCACTCTGCTCTCCCTCCCACCTGCCATTCCCTGCAACCAGATACTAACAGATACTAGCATTCCACTCTGTTCTCCCTCCTACCTGCCATTCCCTGCAACCAGATACTAACAGATACTAGCATTCCACTCTTCTCTCACTCCCACCTGTCATTCCCTGCAACCAGATACTAACAGATACTAGCATTCCACTCTGCTCTCCCTCCCACCTGCCATTCCCTGCAACCAGATACTAAAAGATACTAGCATTCCACTCTGCTCTCCCTCCCACCTGCCATTCCCTGCAACCAGATACTAACAGATACTAGCATTCCACTCTTCTCTCACTCCCACCTGTCATTCCCTGCAACCAGATACTAACAGATACTAGCATTCCACTCTACTCTCCCTCCCACCTGCCATTCCCTGCAACCAGATACTAACAGATACTAGCATTCCACTCTGCTCTCCCTCCCACCTGCCATTCCCTGCAACCAGATACTAACAGATACTAGCATTCCACTCTGCTCTCCCTCCCACCTGCCATTCCCTGCAACCAGATACTAACAGATACTAGCATTCCACTCTGCTCTCCCTCCCACCTGCCATTCCCTGCAACCAGATACTAACAGATACTAGCATTCCACTCTGCTCTCCCTCTCACCTGTCATTCCCTGTAACAGATACTAACAGATACTAGCATTCCACTCTGCTCTCCCTCCCACCTGATATTCCCTGCAACCAGATACTAACAGATACTAGCATTCCACTCTGCTCTCCCTCCCACCTGCCATTCCCTGTAACAGATACTAACAGATACTAGCATTCCACTCTGCTCTCCCTCCTACCTGCCATTCCCTGTAACCAGATACTAACAGATACTAGCATTCCACTCTGCTCTCCCTCCTACCTGCCATTCCCTGCAACCAGATACTAACAAATACTAGCATTCCACTCTGCTCTCCCTCCCACCTGCCATTCCCTGTAACCAGATACTAACAGATACTAGCATTCCACTCTGCTCTCCCTCCCACCTGTCATTCCCTGCAACCAGATACTAACAGATACTAGCATTCCACTCTGCTCTCCCTCCCACCTGCCATTCCCTGTAACAGATACTAACAGATACTAGCATTCCACTCTGCTCTCCCTCCCACCTGCCATTCCCTGCAACCAGATACTAACAGATACTAGCATTCCACTCTGCTCTCCCTCCCACCTGCCATTCCCTGTAACCAGATACTAACAGATACTAGCATTCCACTCTGCTCTCCCTCCCACCTGCCATTCCCTGCAACCAGATACTAACAGATACTAGCATTCCACTCTGCTCTCCCTCCCCCTGTCATTCCCTGTAACAGATACTAACAGATACTAGCATTCCACTCTGCTCTCCCTCCCCCTGTCATTCCCTGTAACAGATACTAACAGATACTAGCATTCCACTCTGCTCTCCCTCCCACCTGTCATTCCCTGTAACAGATACTAACAGATACTAGCATTCCACTCTGCTCTCCTCCCACCTGCCATTCCCTGCAACCAGATGCTAACAGATACTAGCATTCCACTCTGCTCTCCCTCCCACCTGCCATTCCCTGCAACCAGATACTAACAGATACTAGCATTCCACTCTGCTCTCCTCCCACCTGTCATTCCCTGCAACCAGATACTAACAGATACTAGCATTTCACTCTGCTCTCCCTCCTACCTGCCATTTCCTGTAACAGATACTAACAGATACTAGCATTCCACTCTGCTCTCCTCCCACCTGCCATTCCCTGCAACCAGATGCTAACAGATACTAGCATTCCACTCTGCTCTCCCTCCCACCTGCCATTCCCTGCAACCAGATACTAACAGATACTAGCATTCCACTCTGCTCTCCTCCCACCTGTCATTCCCTGCAACCAGATACTAACAGATACTTGCATTTCACTCTGCTCTCCCTCCTACCTGCCATTTCCTGTAACAGATACTAACAGATACTAGCATTCCACTCTGCTCTCCCTCCCACCTGCCATTCCCTGCAACCAGATACTAACAGATACTAGCATTCCACTCTGCTCTCCCTCTCACCTGCCATTCCCTGTAACAGATACTAACAGATACTAGCATTCCACTCTGCTCTCCCTCCCACCTGCCATTCCCTGCAACCAGATACTAACAGATACTATCATTCCACTCTGCTCTCCCTCCCACCTGCCATTCCCTGCAACCAGATACTAACAGATACTAGCATTCCACTCTGCTCTCCCTCCCACCTGCCATTCCCTGTAACAGATACTAACAGATACTAGCATTCCACTCTGCTCTCCCTCCCACCTGACATTCCCTGTAACAGATACTAACAGATACTAGCATTCCACTCTGCTCTCCCTCCCACCTGCAATTCCCTGCAACCAGATACTAACAGATACTAGCATTCCACTCTGCTCTCCCTCCCACCTGTCATTCCCTGCAACCAGATACTAACAGATACTAGCATTCCACTCTGCTCTCTCTCCCACCAGTCATTCCCTGCAACCAGATACTAACAGATACTAGCATTCCACTCTGCTCTCCCTCCCACCTGCCATTCCCTCCAACCAGATACTAACAGATACTAGCATTCCACTCTGTTCTCCTACCCACCTGCCATTCCCTGCCAGCCAGATACTAACAGATACTAGCATTCCACTCTGCTCTCCCTCCTACCTGCCATTCCCTGTAACCAGATACTAACAGATACTAGCATTCCACTCTGCTCTCCCTCCCACCTGCCATTCCCTGTAACAGATACTAACAGATACTAGCATTCCACTCTGCTCTCCCTCCCACCTGCAATTCCCTGTAACCAGATACTAACAGATACTAGCATTCCACTCTGCTCTCCCTCCCACCTGCAATTCCCTGCAACCAGATACTAACAGATACTAGCATTCCACTCTGCTCTCCCTCCCACCTGTCATTCCCTGCAACCAGATACTAACAGATACTAGCATTCCACTCTGCTCTCTCTCCCACCAGTCATTCCCTGCAACCAGATACTAACAGATACTAGCATTCCACTCTGCTCTCCCTCCTACCTGCCATTCCCTGCAACCAGATACTAACAGATACTAGCATTCCACTCTGCTCTCCCTCCCACCTGTCATTCCCTGTAACAGATACTAACTAGTGATGAGCGAGCACCCCAATGCTCGGATGTTCGGGTGCTCTGACCGAGCACCCCCTGAGGCTCGAGTGCTCGGCCGAGCACCCGAGCCCCATTGAAGTCAATGGGAGGACTCGAGCATTACACCAGGCACCCCCTGCTCTGATGAGGGGAGGGTGCCTGGTCCATAGGAAAAGGGCAGAAAAAGATGGAAACACTACAGAAATGGTTCAGGGACAGCATAGGGAGGATGTCTGGATGCACCTTGGACTCCAACATCGCTGCTGGGAACGATCTTTCGCCCGTAGTACGCCATTTTTACAGACTGACCGTAAAACACACAAAAAGGAAAATAAAAACGACTTTAGGCGAAAAATTGTTACCAAACAGTATTTGCTGTATATTTACTTGTATATCATCTGCAAATTCTCCCAAAAATTTCATCGATTTTCTGAAGTGAGGCCATGATTAAGAGGGAAACGTGCGCAGAGGCAAATTATCCCAAAAATTTCCTTGATTTTCAGAACTGAGGCCATGATTAAGAGGGAAACGTGCGCAGAGGCAAATTCTCCCAAAAATTTCCTTGATTTTCAGAACTGAGGCCATGATTAAGAGGGAAACGTGCGCTGAGCTGACCATCTAAAACATTATGGGTGAGGGTCTGCTGCAGAGCTGACCATCCTAAACATTATATGCGAAGGCCCGCTAGTGAGCTGACGCTATAAAACATTATATGAGAGGGCCCGCTAGAGAGCTGACCCAATAAAACATTATATGAGAAGGCCCGCTGGTGAGCTGACCTATATAAAAATTGTCAAACAGGGCCCGCTGGTGAGCTGGCCCTATATAAAAATTATATCACAGGGCCCGCTGGTGAGCTGGCCCTATATAAAAATTATATCCCAGGGCACGCTGGTGAGCTGGCCCTATATAAAAATTATATCCCAGGGCATATGGAAGAGGAGGAGGAGGATGAGAACATTAAGAGTCAACCATATACCCGTTTTTGGGGTGGAAGGGGTGAATGGGAATACAGAGTATTCCCATCATTGTAAATAACATATATAAAGTGAGTTTATGTTCCCCCGGGGCTTTCCTCCAGTGGAGTGGAGAAGTCAGGGGAAATCCAGGCCTTGTTCATTTTTATAAGTGTCAACCTATCAGCATTGTCGGTGGAAAGGCGGATACGCTTATCTGTTATGATGCCACCAGCAGCACTAAATACCCGCTCAGACAGAACGCTGGCGGCAGGGCAGGCCAGCACCTCCAAGGCGTAGAGTGCCAGTTCATACCACGTGTCCAGCTTGGACACCCAGTAGTTGTAAGGCACAGAGGGATCATTGAGGACGCTGACACGGTCTGCTACGTACTCCTTCACCATCTTCCAAAACTTTTCCCTCCTTGTGACACTAGGCTGCGCATCAGGGTGAGGGTGCTGGCGGGGTGTCATGAAGGTGTCCCACGCCTTGGAGAGTGTTGCCCTGCCTTTCTCGGAACTGCTGTGTGCTCCCCTTTTCTCCCCTTCTCGGTTGGCCAAGGTAGCACGTACTCTGCCGCCAGCGTTGTCAGATGGAAAATTTTGGAGCAATTTTTCAACAAGAACCTTCTGGTATTGCACCATTTTGCTTGTCCTCTCCACCGGAGGAATGAGAGATGAGAAATTCTCTTTGTAGCGGGGGTCCAGAAGGGTGAACACCCAGTAATCCGTGTTGTCTAAAATGCGTACAACGCGTGGGTCACGGGAAAGGCAGCCTAACATAAAGTCAGCCATGTGTGCCAGAGTACCAACAGTCAAGATTTCGCTGTCCTCACCAGGAGGCTGACTCTCAATATCCTCATCCTCTTCCTCCTCTTCTGCCCACCCACGCTGAAGAGATGGAACTAAAGTTCCATGGCTACCCTCTGTAGCGGAGGCAACCGTGTCTTCCTCCTCCTCCTCCTCCTCCTCCTCCTCCTCCGCCTCCTCCAATTGTCGCTGAGAAGACGAAGTGAGGGTGCTCTGGCTATCACCTTGTGTAAGCTCTTCCTCCCCCATTTCCACCTCTTCCACATGCAAAGCGTCGGTTTTAATTGTGAGCAGCGAGCGTTTCAGTAGACACAGAAGTGGGATGGTTACACTGATAATAGCGTTATCGCCGCTCACCATCTGTGTCGATTCCTCAAAATTGCGTAAAACCTCGCAGAGGTCTGACATCCATTCCCACTCCTCACTTCTGATTACAGGAAGTTGAACGGAGAGGCGACGACCGTGTAACAGCTGGTACTCCACTACTGCCCTCTGCTGCTCACAAAGCCGGGCCAACATGTGGAAGGTGGAGTTCCAGCGCGTGCTCACGTCACACAGCAGCCGGTGAGCTGGCAATTGTAAGCGCTGCTGCAGCTTCAACAGGCCGGCCGAAGCTGTAGATGACTTACGGAAATGTGCACACACGCGGCGCACCTTGGTCAAGAGATCATGCACATTGGGGTAGGTTTTTAGAAATCGCTGCACCACTAAATTAAATACATGCGCTAGGCATGGTACGTGTGTGAGCTTGCCGAGCTCCAAAGCCGCCACCAAGTTACGCCCATTATCACACACAACCATGCCTGCTTGCAGGTTGAGTGGCGAGAGCCACTGCTCGGTCTGGTGACTAATCCCCTGCAACAGCTCTGAGGCCGTGTGCTGTTTGTCCCCAAGGCAGATCAGCTTCAGCACGGCCTGTTGACGCTTCCCCACTGCAGTGCTACACTGCTTCCAGCTACTGGCTGATGGGGGAGTGGCGGTGTGTGTAGAGAATTCGGAGGTGGAAACGGAGGAGGAGGAGCCAATAACGTAGGTGCTGGTGGAAACCCTGATGGAGGTAGGGCCCGCAATCCTCGGCGTGGGTAGCACCCGTGCCATCCCAGGGTCCGAGTCGCTCCCAGCCTCCACGACATTCACCCAGTGTGCCGTCAGGGAAATGTAGCGTCCCTGGCCACAAGCACTTGTCCATGTGTCAGTCGTTAAGTGGACCTTCCCAGTAACTGCGTTGGTCAGGGCACGGGTGATGTTACGGGACACATGGTGGTGTAATGCGGGGATGGCACACCGGGAAAAGTAGTGGCGGCTGGGGACCGCGTACCGAGGGACAGCTGCTGCCATCAGGCTGCGGAAGGACTCAGTGTCCACAAGCCTAAATGGCAGCATTTCGATGGCCAGTAATTTTGAAAGGTGTGAGGTTAGTGCTATGGCCTGTGGGTGGGTGGCTGGGTATTTTCTCTTGCGCTCAAATGCCTGGGGTAACGACATTTGGACGCTGTGCTGGGACAGGGAAGTGGATGTGGTCGCTGATGGTGCTTCAGATGCTACAGGTGCAGGGCGGGAGGTATGCGGGCCTGCGCCTTCGACAGGCGATTGGCCGGCACCGAAAACAGGGGAAGAGGAGGCAGTGGTGTGGCCTGCAGACACAGATGGGCGATCCAGGCGTTCCTCCCACTTACTACGGTGCTTGGATGCCATGGGTCGGATCATGCTGGTGGTGGTGAGGTTTCTAGTGTTCATGCCTCGGCTCATTCTGGTGTGGCACAGGTTGCAAACTACAAATCTTTTGTCGTCCGCACTTTCCTTAAAAAAACGCCATACCGCGGAACACCTACCCCTTGGCAAGGTAGATTTACGCAAGGGGGTGCTCCGTGGAACATTTGCGGGCCGGTTTGGTGCGGTCCGCCTTCTTTCTGTAGCCACACCACTGCCTCTTCCAGCCTGTTGCGGTGCTGCAGATGGCTCACCCTCAGGACTGCTGTCATCGCTCGGCTCTACACCTTCCCAGGTGGGGTCAGTCACCTCATCGTCCACCAAGTCCTCCTCCACTTCCTCACTCTGATCATCCTCCTCAAGTCTTGATCCCACCACATACTCGGTCATTGACAACTGTATAACATTCTCCTCAACAAGGTCTTGAGAAGGAAATAGTGGTTGATTTAATGGCAACTGTGTCTCATCATCATCATCATCATCCACTACTTCCTTTGACCTTAAATGCCGTTCACATCTGTCATCTTCTTGTGATTGGGTAGCCTCTAGAGGTTGTGAATCAGGGCACAAGATGTCATGTTCCTCTGCAAGCGTGCTTGGAGAGAGGGTCAAATGAAGGATTGGTGATGAGACGAGCTCATCACTATATCCCAGTGTGGGATCACTTCTTTGACCAGACCGTGTATGGTGGGAGGAAGGATGATCAGAGTGAGGATTATGTTGACCAGACTCTTGGCTACTGAGAGTGGACTTGGTGGAAGACAGGGTGGTGCTTAACCGACTGGAAGCAGTATCAGCTGTCATCCAACCGACCACCTGTTCGCACTGGTCGGACCTCGAGAGTGATGTCCTGCGACGCCCTGTGAAATCAGACATGAAGCTAGGTATGGTGGATGTCTTTCTTTCTTGTGCTCTGGCACCAGGCACAGTTTCTCCGCGTCCTGACCCGCGCCCTGAACTTTCAGGATCACGTCCACTTCCCCGTCCCTTTTTACCCGCCTTCTTCATCTTACACGATATATATGACTTTAATATATATGAGTTTGAAAACTTAACAGTATTTCTTACTATTCTGCAACTCTGCAGAGTACACAGAATAGGCTGCTAAACTGCGGTGACACACACTGAATGGAATAAGTGACTTTAATATTTGAGTTTGAAAAATTAACAGTATTTCTTACTATTCTGCAACTCTGCAGAGTACACAGAATAGGCTGCTAAACTGCGGTGACACACACTGAATGGAATAAGTGACTTTAATATTTGAGTTTGAAAAATTAACAGTATTTCTTACTATTCTGCAACTCTGCAGAGTACACAGAATAGGCTGCTAAACGGCGGTGAAACACACTGAATGGAATATGTGACTTTAATATTTGAGTTTGAAAACTTAACAGTATTTCTTATAATTCTGGAACTGTACAGAGTACACAGAATAGGCTGTTAAACGGCGGTGAAAGACACTGAATGGAATATGTGACTTTAATATTTGAGTTTGAAAACTTAACAGTATTTCTTACTATTCTGCAACTCTGCAGAGTACACAGAATAGGCTGTTAAACGGCGTTGAAACACACTGAATGGAATATGTGACTTTAATATTTGAGTTTGAAAACTTAACAGTATTTCTTATAATTCTGGAACTGTACAGAGTACACAGAATAGGCTGTTAAACGGCGGTGAAAGACACTGAATGGAATATGTGACTTTAATATTTGAGTTTGAAAACTTAACAGTATTTCTTATAATTCTGGAACTGTACAGAGTACACAGAATAGGCTGTTAAACGGCGGTGAAAGACACTGAATGGAATATGTGACTTTAATATTTGAGTTTGAAAAATTAACAGTATTTCTTACTATTCTGCAACTCTGCAGAGTACACAGAATAGGCTGTTAAACGGCGTTGAAACACACTGAATGGAATATGTGACTTTAATATTTGAGTTTGAAAACTTAACAGTATTTCTTATAATTCTGGAACTGTACAGAGTACACAGAATAGGCTGTTAAACGGCGGTGAAAGACACTGAATGGAATATGTGACTTTAATATTTGAGTTTGAAAACTTAACAGTATTTCTTATAATTCTGCAACTGTACAGAGTACACAGAATAGGCTGTTAAACGGCGGTGAAAGACACTGAATGGAATATGTGACTTTGATATTTGAGTTTGAAAAATTAACAGTATTTCTTACTATTCTGCAACTCTGTAGAGTACACAGAATAGGCTGTTAAACGGCGTTGAATCACACTGAATGGAATATGTGACTTTAATATTTGAGTTTGAAAACTTAACAGTATTTCTTCCTATTCTGCAACTCTGCACAGTACACAGAATGTGCTGCTAAACTGCGGCGAAGCACACTGAATGGAATATGTGACTTTGATATTTGAGTTTGAAGACTTAACAGTATTTCTTCCTATTCTGCAACTCTGCACAGTACACAGAATGTGCTGCTAAACTGCGGCGAAGCACACTGAATGGAATATGTGACTTTGATATTTGAGTTTGAAGACTTAACAGTATTTCTTCCTATTCTGCAACTCTGCACAGTACACAGAATGTGCTGCTACACTGCGGCGAAGCACACTGAATGGAATATGTGACTTTGATATTTTAGTTTGAAGACTTAACAGTATTTCTTCCTATTCTGCAACTCTGCACAGTACACAGAATGTGCTGCTAAACTGCGGCGAAGCACACTGAATGGAATATGTGACTTTGATATTTGAGTTTGAAGACTTAACAGTATTTCTTCCTATTCTGCAACTCTGCACAGTACACAGAATGTGCTGCTAAACTGCGGCGAAGCACACTGAATGGAATATGTGACTTTGATATTTTAGTTTGAAGACTTAACAGTATTTCTTCCTATTCTGCAACTCTGCACAGTACTCAGAATGTGCTGCTAAACTGCGGCGACGCACACTGAATGGAATACGTGACTTTGATATTTTAGTTTGAAGACTTAACAGAATGTGCTCTAATCTGCAACTTTGCACACTAAACAGAATGTGCTCTAATCTGCAACTTTGCACACTAAACAGAATGTGCTCTAATCTGCAACTTTGCACACTAAACAGAATGTGCTCTAATCTGCAACTGTGCACACTAAACAGAATGTGCTCTAATCTGCAACTTTGCACACTAAACAGAATATATATATTTTTTTTTTTTTTTTTTTGTTTTTTTCCCCCCACACCAAATAACCTGCTGCCCCCACACACAGTAGTCCTAAAAAGGACTTTTGGTTCTTTTTTTTTCACAATTTTTGTTTTTTTCCTCCCTACACTGCCTTTCCCTTCCTATCCTCAGCTCTCCCTGGCTCAGACTGAGCCGAACTCGCTGGTCAGGTGCTATACAGCACCTGACCACGGGTTCTGGCCAGCCAATCAGTGTAATGCCAGCAGCCAACATGGCTGCTGGCATTACACCGATGTCAGAGCCTCCCTGCACGTTTATTGGCTGCGCAGCAGCCGCAAAACGTGCGGGGAGGAGACCCGAACATGGCGGGCGAGCACATGCGGTACTCGTACGAGTACCGCCATGTGCCGAGCAGAGCGATGCTCGAGCCGATCCGAGCATCGGCCGAGCATGCTCGCTCAACACTAATACTAACATATACTAGCATTCCACTCTGCTCTCCCTCCCACCTGTCATTCCCTGCAACCAGATACTAATAGATACTAGCATTCCACTCTGCTCTCCCTCCCACCTGTCATTCCCTGCAACCAGATACTAACAGATACTAGCATTCCACTCTGCTCTCCCTCCCACCTGCCATTCCCTGCAACCAGATACTAACAGATACTAGCATTCCACTCTGCTCTCCCTCCCACCTGCCATTCCCTGTAACAGATACTAACAGATACTAGCATTCCACTCTGCTCTCCCTCCCACCTGACATTCCCTGTAACAGATACTAACAGATACTAGCATTCCACTCTGCTCTCCCTCCCACCTGATATTCCCTGCAACCAGATACTAACAGATACTAGCATTCCACTCTGCTCTCCCTCCCACCTGCCATTCCCTGCAACCAGATACTAACAGATACTAGCATTCCACTCTGCTCTCCCTCCTACCTGCCATTCCCTGTAACAGATACTAACAGATACTAGCATTCCACTCTGCTCTCCCTCCTACCTGCCATTCCCTGTAACCAGATACTAACAGATACTAGCATTCCACTCTGCTCTCCCTCCTACCTGCCATTCCCTGTAACAGATACTAACAGATACTAGCATTCCACTCTGCTCTCCCTCCCACCTGCCATTCCCTGCAACCAGATACTAACAGATACTAGCATTCCACTCTGCTCTCCCTCCCACCTGCCATTCCCTGCAACCAGATACTAATAGATACTAGCATTCCACTCTGCTCTCCCTCCCACCTGCCATTCCCTGCAACCAGATACTAACAGATACTAGCATTCCACTCTGCTCTCCCTCCCACCTGTCATTCCCTGTAACCAGATACTAACAGATACTAGCATTCCACTCTGCTCTCCCTCCCACCTGCCATTCCCTGCAACCAGATACTAACAGATACTAGCATTCCACTCTGCTCTCCCTCCCACCTGCCATTCCCTGCAACAGATACTAACAGATACTAGCATTCCACTCTGCTCTCCTCCCACCTGCCATTCCCTGTAACAGATACTAACAGATATTAGCATTGCACTCTGCTCTCCCTCCCATCTGCCATTCCCTGTAACCAGATACTAACAGATACTAGTATTCCACTCTGCTCTCCCTCCCACCTGCCATTCCCTGCCAGCCAGATACTAACAGATACTAGCATTCCACTCTGCTCTCCCTCCCACCTGCCTTTCCCTGCAACCAGATATAAACAGATACTAGCATTCCACTCTGCTCTCCCTCCCACCTGCCATTCCCTGCAACCAGATACTAACAGATACTAGCATTCCACTCTGCTCTCCCTCCCACCTGCCATTCCCTGTAACAGATACTAACAGATACTAGCATTCCACTCTGCTCTCCCTCCCACCTGCCATTCCCTGTAACAGATACTAACAGATACTAGCATTCCACTCTGCTCTCCCTGCCACCTGTCATTCCCTGCCAGCCAGATACTAACAGATACTAGCATTCCACTCTGCTCTCCCTCCCACCTGCCATTCCCTGCAACCAGATACTAACAGATACTAGCATTCCACTCTGCTCTCCCTCCCACCTGCCATTCCCTGTAACAGATACTAACAGATACTAGCATTCCACTCTGCTCTCCTCCCACCTGCCATTCCCTGCAACCAGATGCTAACAGATACTAGCATTCCACTCTGCTCTCCCTCCCACCTGCCATTCCCTGCAACCAGATACTAACAGATACTAGCATTCCACTCTGCTCTCCCTCCCACCTGTCATTCCCTGCAACCAGATACTAACAGATACTAGCATTCCACTCTGTTCTCCCTCCTACCTGCCATTCCCTGCAACCAGATACTAACAGATACTAGCATTCCACTCTGCTCTCCCTCCCACCTGCCATTCCCTGTAACAGATACTAACAGATATTAGCATTGCACTCTGCTCTCCCTCCCATCTGCCATTCCCTGCAACCAGATACTAACAGATACTAGCATTCCACTCTGCTCTCCCTCCCACCTGCCATTCCCTGCAACCAGATACTAACAGATACTAGCATTCCACTCTGCTCTCCCTCCTACCTGCCATTCCCTGTAACAGATACTAACAGATACTAGCATTCCACTCTGCTCTCCCTCCTACCTGCCATTCCCTGTAACCAGATACTAACAGATACTAGCATTCCACTCTGCTCTCCCTCCTACCTGCCATTCCCTGTAACAGATACTAACAGATACTAGCATTCCACTCTGCTCTCCCTCCCACCTGCCATTCCCTGCAACCAGATACTAACAGATACTAGCATTCCACTCTGCTCTCCCTCCCACCTGCCATTCCCTGCAACCAGATACTAATAGATACTAGCATTCCACTCTGCTCTCCCTCCCACCTGCCATTCCCTGCAACCAGATACTAACAGATACTAGCATTCCACTCTGCTCTCCCTCCCACCTGTCATTCCCTGTAACCAGATACTAACAGATACTAGCATTCCACTCTGCTCTCCCTCCCACCTGCCATTCCCTGCAACCAGATACTAACAGATACTAGCATTCCACTCTGCTCTCCCTCCCACCTGCCATTCCCTGCAACAGATACTAACAGATACTAGCATTCCACTCTGCTCTCCTCCCACCTGCCATTCCCTGTAACAGATACTAACAGATATTAGCATTGCACTCTGCTCTCCCTCCCATCTGCCATTCCCTGTAACCAGATACTAACAGATACTAGTATTCCACTCTGCTCTCCCTCCCACCTGCCATTCCCTGCCAGCCAGATACTAACAGATACTAGCATTCCACTCTGCTCTCCCTCCCACCTGCCATTCCCTGCAACCAGATATAAACAGATACTAGCATTCCACTCTGCTCTCCCTCCCACCTGCCATTCCCTGCAACCAGATACTAACAGATACTAGCATTCCACTCTGCTCTCCCTCCCACCTGCCATTCCCTGTAACAGATACTAACAGATACTAGCATTCCACTCTGCTCTCCCTCCCACCTGCCATTCCCTGTAACAGATACTAACAGATACTAGCATTCCACTCTGCTCTCCCTGCCACCTGTCATTCCCTGCCAGCCAGATACTAACAGATACTAGCATTCCACTCTGCTCTCCCTCCCACCTGCCATTCCCTGCAACCAGATACTAACAGATACTAGCATTCCACTCTGCTCTCCCTCCCACCTGCCATTCCCTGTAACAGATACTAACAGATACTAGCATTCCACTCTGCTCTCCTCCCACCTGCCATTCCCTGCAACCAGATGCTAACAGATACTAGCATTCCACTCTGCTCTCCCTCCCACCTGCCATTCCCTGCAACCAGATACTAACAGATACTAGCATTCCACTCTGCTCTCCCTCCCACCTGTCATTCCCTGCAACCAGATACTAACAGATACTAGCATTCCACTCTGTTCTCCCTCCTACCTGCCATTCCCTGCAACCAGATACTAACAGATACTAGCATTCCACTCTGCTCTCCCTCCCACCTGTCATTCCCTGTAACAGATACTAACAGATATTAGCATTGCACTCTGCTCTCCCTCCCATCTGCCATTCCCTGTAACCAGATACTAACAGATACTAGCATTCCACTCTGCTCTCCCTCCCACCTGCCATTCCCTGCCAGCCAGATACTAACAGATACTAGCATTCCACTCTGCTCTCCCTCCTACCTGCCATTCCCTGTAACAGATACTAACAGATACTAGCATTCCACTCTGCTCTCCCTCCCACCTGCCTTTCCCTGCAACCAGATACTAACAGATACTAGCATTCCACTCTGCTCTCCCTCCCACCTGCCTTTCCCTGCAACCAGATACTAACAGATACTAGCATTCCACTCTGCTCTCCCTCCCACCTGCCATTCCCTGCCAGCCAGATACTAACAGATACTAGCATTCCACTCTGCTCTCCCTCCCACCTGCCATTCCCTGCCAGCCAGATACTAACAGATACTAGCATTCCACTCTGTTCTCCCTCCCACCTGCCATTCCATTCAACCAGATACTAACAGATACTAGCATTCCACTCTGCTCTCCCTCCCACCTGTCATTCCCTGCAACAAGATACTAACAGATACTAGCATTCCAGTCTGCTCTCCCTCCCACCTGTCATTCCCTGCAACCAGATACTAACAGATACTAGCATTCCACTCTGCTCTCCCTCCCAGCTGCCATTCTCTGCAACAGATACTAACAGATACTAGCATTCCACTCTGCTCTCCCTCCCACCTGTCATTCTCTGCAACAGATACTAACAGATACTAGCATTCCACTCTGCTCTCCCTGCCACCTGTCATTCTCTGCCAGCCAGATACTAAGAAATACTAGCATTCCATGTTGCTCTCCCTCTCATATGCCCCTTCCTGGAAGCTGGATACTAATATTCCCCACATCGCTCCCTCCCAATTCCCACTCTGTGGGACCAAGTACCTGATTTGTATAAACTAACTAATATAAAAAGCTAAGTAATTCATAAACAGTTGTTTATATACAATATCTTAATCCATATTGTATTAAATAAAAAGGGTCATCTACATATGTGCTCTTTCAAAATCCCCTATTTGTTACAAACGGATGGTTCTACTTGAAGCAAATCTAGGCTAAACCAAGTTCACTATAGGGGTTAAGTAAAAATGATTTAAATACAGATTTTAACCCCTTGAGTACTAGAGAGGTGACCAATGCACTCCAAAGGAATGTGCAGGAGACCTCACTAACATTTAAGGGCTTCAAATCATCATTTCGTTTGAAGGGATTAGGAGACTCTGCCTTTGTTCACTAGTATGCAGTTAGATGGCACCAGAATGGCTCCTATTTTACTCTGTGCCTATGACCTTAATCAGTCTACTGTATGGAAACAGGTACATAAAAATAAATGAGAGTGTTATATAAGTGTGAATGGGCGCTGTTGGCTGTTAAAAAAGACAAACAACAATTCAGCGAAAAAAGCCGAAGGGAAAAACTGTAAAATAAAAACAAGTACATAACGCAAATCGGATAAAAATAGAGGGCGAGTTTGGAATCTCATTTTCAGAAACTTTGGGTTGAATTCTAATTTGTATAACCTTAAATGAGACACAGAAATAGACGGGATTTAAATGTGTGCTACGTTATATGCCAAATATCAGGTAGAAAAAACTGAATGGGAAAAAAAAATTAAAAAAATAACTCCGAAATCAGCCCGGAGGAAACAGCAAGCTGTGAAAGTTCTGGAAAAATAAATGTAAGGCGAACCAAACTGGTATTTGAAAGTTTTATTCTAACCCGTTGAGCGCCAGAGGGGTGCGAAACACATTGCATTGAAATGCGTTGTTTAAAAGTTTGGCGCTCGAAGGTTAACGCTTTAAGGATCAGATAGGTGTGCTCTGCAATGTGTTGCAAATCCTTCAGGTCCTTAAAGGGTTAATGGACATTAAAATACCATAAAATCTCAGGTATAATACTCACCTGTGTATAATACGCAGGTGTAAATTATACTCAAGATTTCAGGGAAAAATAAAAGTTCCTATGTACAATACGCACCCTTGTTTTCTCTCAACGGGCATTGGCACATAAGGAAAAGAACGAGGGGGCTGTGCCGCATAGTACTGTCTCTGTCGCCCCCACCTCCGCAACCGCACAAAGCAGCAGAGACAGACAACATTGAGCTAAGTATGTTATTATGGGATAAAGCTAAGTATGTTATTATGACGTTTCTGGATATATTATTTTGAACAAGTTGGACATGTTTGAATAACTGATGGCATAGTTATATTTAGAACTGGACAGTAATACATGCTTTAACCCTCTGAGCCTCTTGCACTCAAGGGGTTAAACCTTGTATTTGTTTGCTGGATGTTTCAGCATTGTAGTCATACTTTTATTGTTTATTTACAGATAGCAAAGAAGACAGAAGAGAATAAAGAATGAAGATAGAAGGAGACGGACAGTGGATAACAGGTACGTGTAGCACAGATTTATTTAATGATCGGTGCTTGACAGTATGTCAGGCACTGATAGCTTTTTTTTCCCCTTTGAAGTTCCTATTATTGCTGCTGTTTAGCATTATTTTGAGAACTTAATGCACAAAACAGACATTTGGCCAGAAGTCCATTTCTGTGGCCCAGCGTCTGTTGTGCTTTTAGCCGGTAGACAATTGCAAAAGGCAGGCTCACCTGTCCTGCAAACTGCAATACAAGAACTGTCTGGACAGGAAGTGAACTGTCTACTAGACACCAGGTAACAGGTTAAAAAAACTGATGTCTGACAACTTTTAACAAAACCAGCTCCAAGCTGCGGGGTACCCTTGTTTTACTGAACTAAAAAAGCCCTAGAACATGCGTGTGTGTTTTCCATAATAAATCTTTACTGCTTCTTTAGCTGTTTAACCCCTTAAGGACTGGCGCATGCACGCGCGGCCTGCACTTGAGGACCACGGGGCTTTTTTTTTAACTTCCAGTTCAGGGCTTCCAGAGCGGCGTGCAGCCACGTAGGGAGCCCTGAACTCCATGCTGTGCCAGGACCTGGCATGTCAATGGTCCTTACGGGGTTAAGTGTCAGAAGGATGTGAAATATTTATTATGAAAAAAATGCTTTTAATTAAGACTATATAAAGATCTTGTTAATGCATGCTAACATGTGAATCACCAGCTAGTTTACGTCTTTTTTGTCATTATTGTAAGACTCATCAGCCATGCTCTTTTTTTTCTGTATATTTAAATCTAAGTAAATCTGCTTTGCTGTCAGGGGGTGTGGCTGAAAAACGCTGATTGGGTGAGGAAGTGGCAGGACGCTTCTCAACCAACCACTGCTTCCACTCTGTTTAACACCTTAATGACCAGCGGTCAGGGACGTTTCAATCCCATAAGGACCGATTTGATCTTTGCCGACGTGCTGGTACACGTGACCTGTTGCGTGTATTGGCACGCCGCTTTGGGGTCTTAAAGAGATTGCTCCAGTCTTGGAGCGGTCAATTTTAGGCCCCGTTTTCACTTACAGCGCTCCTAGTGGAGCGCTGTAAGTAAAAAGTACGTGATGTACTATGACCGTCATCGGTCCTTAAGTATTTAAGGATAGTGACAGTCATAGTACGTCACGTAGTCCTTTAGGGGTTAAAAAAAAAAGAAAATGACCCATTGCCTCCTCAGCCAACCGCTTACAAAAAGAAAAGTCAGACCTCGTGGTGGGGCGTCAGGACCCATCCTGATGCCCCCCAGCTACAGATCTCCCAGAAGATTTGGCTGGGAGTTCAACAGTGACGATACAGCAGACCAACAGAACTCACCTGCTTCCATTCTACCTGGAGTATCCGAGTAGGGGTAATTAGAGCTCTGTGTGGGCCATGCATGTAGGTAAAATTATATATATTTGATATTTTTGTACTTGGGGGATTCAGGACTTTTAAAAATAATTGAAACTTTCACAATCAACATGAGTATTTTTGATCCAGAGTGTGTGATTTTAGCTATGTCATTGTTTACTTTTTTGTTAAAAAACCTCAATTCGTTCTGAAAAAAATATATACCATAAAATCTCAGGTATAATACACAGCTGTGTATAATACACAGGCGTAAATTATACCCATGGTTTTAGTGGAAAATGTCTAATATGCACCCTTGTTTTCCCCTGTCACACTAAAAAAAATGCTATATTGCTGCTCCATAGCTGGGAACTCTCTGGTTTTGCCCCGGAGACTCCGGATTTAGCTGTTAATTACGGGGTCTCTAGGGCAGCGGCTGATTCTCCTGGTGTGGGGAGATTTTAGAAAACTCTGCCCACTTCTCCGCCTTCAATCATGTTCCACCCACTTTCCATCCTCTTCACTACCTTCCCCAGCCGATTCCTCCAATAGTTGCATGTTATTTTAAGTCCAGCCCCCAACTCGCAATTAAGCCCTGCCCCCTTTGACATGGTTTGGGACATTTATTTTACCCAGCGGTAGCATAGGACTCCACTCTCCGGGAAGCCTATATTGAAACGTTCCCAAGTATGTGCTGCACTGATTCCCTGCCTCCCCGCTTACCCTGATTTTCCACTCCCCCTCTGTAGTCCAATCCGGAAGCCTGGGTCCCATAGCTATGAGCACTGGATCTATGATATTACGGCCCTCACAAAACATTACCATTTGCTTAACTGAAGAGGGCCTGACAGTGCAATGCTGGAAGCATATGGCAAATGCAAGCATGCCCCCGCTGGGACCATGTCAGACTGCTGGATTGGACTACAGAGGGTGAGAGAAGGATCAGGGTAACCTGGGAGGGAGGGATGCAGTGCGGCAACATAAAAAAAATATGTATATTTTTCCTTCCTGTATAATATGAACCCCCCCATTTCACACAAGGTGAAGGGGGCAAAATTGTGCATGTTATACACAAGATTTTACAGTAGTTTTCCAGAGAGTGACCTACGGGAATCATACCTAAACAGATGGATAGCAAAAACGCTGAAAGCGTGTCTGGCCTACAGGGCGTAAGAAATGGCCCAAGAATAAAAGTCATTCAAGGGGTTAAAAGTCACTTTTAAATAACTGGAAATCTTTATTTCTCTCTTTGCCACAGCTGATGTGCCCCAGAATTGCATCACTTTAGGTTGATGAATGATCTCCTATTTTCTCCTCATTTCTCCGCTGTATTGCTGTGAAGGAAATATGTTTCAATTCTTTAATCTTACACTGCAGCCACATGTTAAGTGTTGTGCTGCTTCTGTTTGGCCTTATCATCAATCTCACAGTCTGGAAAGAAAATACGATGAAATGTAATCTAAAAAAATAATATTGAGATGATTATCATTTATTTGTAATGCATCAACAGATTCGGAGGTACTGTGTGCAATGGTTAACCCTTTGAGTGCCAGAGGGGGGTGGGACACATTGCATTATACATGGTCTTCTCCTTGTCTTGTCTTGCATTATATAGATACAAGTATGAGATCGCTATCAAAGTCCGTCCGTTAGCAAAGCAATATCATATGCAGAACTCGCCAAGGCCCAAAGGCCGAAGCAGATCCGAAGCAACCCCATACCGCATACCTCCCAAGTGTCCCTCTTTGAGACCCAAATCCCCCTGTCCCTTTTTTACCGTTGTCCCTCTTTTTAGGACATCAGAGTGAGTGGTGTTTATATTAGTCTATCACATTGCTACACAGCAATGAAATTCACATAAATGTTTAGTTAATCTTCAGTATATGTGTTTGTAATTGAATCTGTGTAAATAAAATACTTTGGTCTTGCTCTAAATCATTTATTCAGTTACACAAAGAGGTGTCAATAGTAGACAAAGTAACCTAAAAATTCCCCGCCCACCAGCCAAGCACCTAGAAACACCACCTAAAACACAAGTGTCCCTCTTTGGCCATTTGAAATGTTGGGAGGTATGCATACCGCCCTGGGCCAAGAGCTTGGACAAACGAGCCGACACCGGAAGGGAGTACTGCAACAGATCCACGATTTCATCCACAGCCAAAACAATGCCCAGGAAACGTGTCCAATAAAACTCAATGTATTTATTTCCATACCTCCCAACATTTCAAATTGCCAAAGAGGGACACTTGTGTTTCAGGGGGTGTTGCTGGGGGCGTGGCTGGTGGGTGGGGCATTACCGAGAATTTTTAACCTATTTCATGACCTGTTGACAGCTCCTTGTATAACCTAATAAATGACTTATAACAAGACCATAGTATTTTATTTACAGACTAATTTAGAAACGCATATACGGATGTTTAAACAAACATTAATGTGAGTTTTATTGCTGTGGAGCAATGTGATACATTTATATACACACCACACAGTCTGATCTCCTAAAAACAGGGACATCAAGGTGGGAAAGAGGGACAGAGGGATTTGGGTCTAAAACAGGGACTTTCCCTCCTAAAGAGGGACACTTGGGAGGTATGTATTTCTGATTTAAAGCATCCTCATGACTACAGGTGTTTCATATATTTAAAACAAGAAAAGAAGCAAAGAAACCACCTATAAAGGCACACCTGATTCTCTATAATATAGGGTGACCAGACCTCAGCTTTAACCGGGGGCACAAATGAAAAATTTATACTGCAGGGCTGCTTCAATTTCAATGCAGTCC
Organism: Rhinophrynus dorsalis; assembly: GCA_037306005.1. NCBI lineage: Eukaryota > Metazoa > Chordata > Amphibia > Anura > Rhinophrynidae > Rhinophrynus > Rhinophrynus dorsalis. The sequence continues at coordinate 479,012,743 of CM074723.1, read as the reverse complement.
TGGAATGTGCCTATTTCCTATGTGTCCCCGGTTAAAGGTGGGGCCTGGTCAGCCTACTATAATAGTTACATTTTTACAGATGGACTACGCCTAATGAGATCACTCCCACTGAGCACCTAGGAATATGTCTAACATAAAAAATAAAAATCATTCTTTATTGGGAACCATTAAAATATATAGGGAGAAACTAAAAACATATACAGTCACAAAATACAGGGGGGGGAAATAATTATGTATTCCCCTTTTAAATGTGTGAAAACCAGGAACACATGCACAGCTATTAACCCTTTGAGTGCCAGAGGGGTACACAACGCATTGCAGAGCAATGTATTGCGTACCCCTCTGGCACGCAAAGGGTTAAACCAGTGAAGCACTGATGATAACTATTCAATCTGCAAAGTTTCCCCTCCCGCCCCTTTTACCTAGTGTAAGCCATCTCTTCTCAGATGTGGAATCCAGTCCATAGACCAGACTGATAACAGAAGGGGACAATCTTCTTCCTGTGAGAACAATGAAAGCCCTGCCCCCTTGACACGTTTTTCAGGTTTTCCCCTTATCTTAATTGAAGATTGTCCCTCTGTACAATCTACCTGGGCACCTCCCTTCTGATCTGGCTGAGCAGTGTTACATCAGTAAAAGGGGCGGGAGGGGGATACTTTATCATTCAATTACTCTTGAACTACAACTCTGACAGAATTGAAATAACACTCTCCAAAGTCCAAATACTATGATGATTAATTGGAGCTACTATCCCTTTAAAGAATAAATTATAATACATTCCAACCATACAGGTGTATCCTGGGCGTCTAATTGGTCAGCGCATAAATATAGATCCTCAGTAAATACTCTCCACTAATAATCAGTCCTAATTCTGATCGTTAATATTGTGACTAGGTGATAAAAGTGATCAAACCAAAGATCGGTTTGGAATTGTACATATCATCAAAGATTTTATTAGTTGTGAAGTACAAGTGTTATTTATCGTATTGAATGTGGATGTAATATGGAATATGTGGGAATGACTGAACGGACGTTACATGTACGTGTTCTTGAGCACTTAAGAAACATTCGGAATTCCTCTGAGGATAAACATAGTTACAAAAAATTAAGACTTTTTTGGAAATACATGACATCAAGATTGATACATTTAAAGTTTTTTTTTCTTCTCTCCTCTTTTCCTCCCTGCTTGGTCCTTCAAGCCCCCATTCTCTCCCCTTTGTCCAGTATTTATTATTGGCATGGGGGGGAGCGGGGGAGTGGGATGGAGCATGGGGGGAGGTTCGGAATAAGTAAATAGACTTAGAATTATAGCTCCAGGGGAGTGATCCTTGGTGCAGACAGGGATTTTTTTTGCACTGTATGGGGCTGTATGGGATGCTCCCAAGTTGCAATAGTCTGAAAGGTAAAGTGGATGGTGTGAAGTGTGAATCAAAGGTTTTGTATGCTAGATGGTCTAGTTGTGGTTTATGGGTAAGTGGGGGGCGGGAGGCTGGAGGAGATTGGGGATAGATGTTGATGAATTTTGTTACTATTAACTCACGAGGACTGAACTCACCATTTAAAGGGATAGTAATACTTAAAATGTAAAAAAATATATGTTGTAGGGTTTTTCCCCCTGTGTAAAACAAGAGTACTCCCACTGCTGAAAGGTGTTTCATTCAAAAGTTATTAATTTTCAAAGTTGAATTTTTTAGGTGCAATATCACAGTGGCCTGAAATTGTACAGCGGCGCTGTTGCTACACCATCCTATGGAGATTTATGGTCCCGGGACCAGAGCTGCCCATAGGATCGTGTAGCAACAGCGCCACTGTACAATTTCAGGCCACTGTGATATTGCACCTAAAATATCAATTCAATTAATAACTTTTGAATAGAACACCTTTCAGCAGTGGGAGTACTCTTGTTTTACTCAGGGGGATAAACCCTACAACATATTTTTTTTTACATTTTAAGTATTACTATCCCTTTAAGAGACTGTGCCTATATGATTTGTTGTTAAGAAATACCTCAGATGTTACTTTTGTACAGGGAACTCACTGGAAAATATCCAGTAAACAATTATGGAATTATAGCAGATATCCTAATATTTACACGGCATCGCTTCCCGATAAAAATAAAAAGGGGGCGTGGCTATAATAACTGCCTCGGGAGTAAAATTTGAATACATTCATAATGAGTCTGATAAAAAAGGAAGATATATTATTTTGGTTTGTAAAATTAATGATGTTGTGTTCACTTTGATAAAAGTGTATGCTCCTTCAGATCATCTGATCCCCTTTCTAGATTCCTTAATGGAGTTGGCCGAGCAGATCGGGAAGGGATGCCGGGTGATAGGAGGAGATTTCAACTCGGTTTTCAGCTGTAACTTGGATAAGAAGTTTTCTGACGAAGCGAAAACATCGGCTGCTGGGCTGCGGGCGAGATCTGAGGCATTTTCATACTTTGTGGTTAGACATAATTTGTTTGATATTTGGAGAGTTCAACATCCAGAGGAGCGAGATTTTACTTTCTATTCTTTTCCTCATGCATTGTATTCTAGAATAGATTTATTTTTGTTGAACTCGGTATCGGTGGAAGCATGTATTGCTTCCAGGATTGGTAGCATAGGGTGGTCAGATCATTCACCTGTTATAATGGTTATAAAAGATAATCCTCTTAACGATAGGAGACTTAAAGGGATAGTAATACTTTGTTTTATCTTATTTTATTTTGTAGGCATTAAAAAAACATGAAGAATGATATAAGTCTTATCTCTCAAACCTTTATGGTTTAAGAGATATTCACAAGTAAAGTTTCCCCCTCCCGCCCCTTTTACCTAGTGTAAGCCATCTCTTCTCAGATGTGGAATGCAGTCCATAGACCAGACAGATAACAGCAGGGGGCAATCTTCTTCCTATGAGAACAATGAAAGCCCTGCCCCCCTTGACAAGTTTTTCAGGTTTTTTCCCTTATCTTAATTGAAGATTGTCCCTCTCTGCAGTCTACCTGGGCACCTCCCTTCTGATCTGGCTGAACAGTGTTACATCAGTAAAAGGGGCAGGAGGGGGTACTTTATCATTGAATTACTCTTGAACTACAACTCTGACAGAACTGAAATAACACTCTCCAAAGTCCAATTACTATGATGATTAATTAGAGCTGCTTTTATTATGAAACATTACTATCCCTTTAAGTGGAGACTGAATGAAAATTTACTGGCTACGGATTCGGATATGAAAGGATTAGTGGAGGAGGCCGGTAATTTTCTGAAGGAAAATGATAATGGGGAGGTGTCGGACTTTACACTTTGGTGCTCGTTAAAATGTTATCTGAGAGGATGTTTAATTAAGCAGGCGGCATATACATACTTGAAAACGAGAGAAATCTCAATGTATTCTTCCTGGTAAAACATTTTCTAAATAAAATATACTAGAAGCCAACAGGGTAAACCTTTAAAAGATTTATATATTCTGTTGGCAAAATTAGAAAGGAAGAATAAAGCAGTACTCTCAAGGTTGTTGTGTCAGGAAATTTCACTGTTGCAGGACCAAATTCGGGTGAAAATAATGGTTAATGCTTCTAAGATCTATGACCACCTAAAACAAAAATGGTACTACAATAATAATAGGGGTGGTAAGGAAATTACAAAAAAATTGAAATTTTTAAATCATAAAAACAGAATTAAGCAAAATTGGAAAGGTAGGGTTTGTCTTTCGCCAAATCAGATTGGGAATGCGTTTAGATCCTATTACGAGTCCCTGTATAATTTGCCGGATTTGGGAAAAACCGATAGGGAAATTGATGAGTTCCTGACCTGTTTGAATCTTCCTAGATTGTCAATGGCAAAGTTGGAAAATCTGAACAAACCCATTACTCAGACGGAGATCTCTGGCGTTATTAAAACTTTAAAAAAGGGTAAAGCCCCTGGGCCGGATGGATTTACGTCATGTTTTTATGAGGTGTTACATCTAACCATTGTTCCTCTGTTAGAAAGAGTTTATAATAAAATGGGAAGAGCAGAATTCATACCAGTAGAAATGCCGGAGGCAGATGTTACTCCTATACTGAAAGCGGGTAAAGATCTGATGTTGGTAACGAATTATAGGCCAATATCGCTTATTAATTTGGATATAAAAATTTACTCTAAAATATTGGCCCAGAGGCTTAATGTTGTATTATCCGATCTGGTCCATTTGGACCAGGTTGGGTTTGTTATGGGGAGAGCTGGAGATGATAACGCCTGCAGAGTTCTGGATATTTTAGATGAGGTACATCAAAGACAAATTCCTATTAATGGCCTTAGATGCCGAGAAGGCATTTGATAGAGTAAACTGGAGATTTTTATCCAGAACTTTGCGGGCGTTTGGGATAGTGGGTAAATTTGCGGATTTTGCCATGCCTTTGTATACGATCCCTAGGGCAAGAATTGTGGGTCTAAATATAGGCTCTGATATTTTTGATATTTGAAATGGGACTCGTCAGGGTTGCCACTTAGCGCCACTGTTATATGTTTTGACAATGGAGCCTTTGGCGGCTTTGTTAAGACAATCAGGAGTTATAGAGGGGATTTGGATAGGTCAGCAGGACCATCGGTTGTCACTGTATGCTGACGATGTTTTGTTAACATTGTCTAATCGGATGAAGTCTGTCATGGATGTACTTATATTAATAGATAGATATAGCGAGTTTTCAAATTATAAATTAAATATAAATAAGACACAATTACTTCCATTTTATTTGACAGAGAAGGTTGTTTATGATTTGAGGAGAAGGGTTAACATGGTATGGTCAAATAGAATGGTAACCTATTTGGGAATTAAAATAGGTCTGAATTTGCATGATACGATGGTAGTAAACTATTCAGATCTAGTAGAAGATATGAAAGCTTATATATCAAGTTAGAAGGGGTTGGAGGTTTCCTGGCTAGGTCGTATTAATATAATGAAATCTTATATAGTGCCTAAAGTTTTATTTTTGTTTAGAGCAATCTCGTTACCAGTTTCTCCTATGATTATCAGGGAAACAGAGAATATTCCAGCCCATATGTTTGGGGTGCAAAGAAACCTACATTACCAGGGAAAGTTTTGAGGAGAAGTATTAATAAAGATGGTTTAGGATACCCGGACTTGACTAAGATGCATGAGGCATGTATGCTTTCAAATATATTGAGTTGGAACTTTAAAAGAGGAAAGAATTTAGGTTGGGTTAATCTTGAAACCGCACAGAGTAGGGGGTATGATCCATACTATTTTATATGGCTGGATCAAAACTGTTTCAGGAGGTTGAAGATTAAAAATCAAATAATATTTAAATTACTAAGTTGGTATTATAAGTTTAGTAAGAAGAAGGGGATGGTTAGCCCAACGAATTTGGTGACTGGCTTAACTCCAATACTGGTTTTGTCCATTTATATGGAAAATATGTGTCTAACACAGTGGGAACTTCGAGGAATAAAGTTGGTATCAGATCTTTATACTAATGGTAATTTTCTGACCTTTTCAGAATTACAGTTTAATTATGATCTACCTCTGAGTGAGATGTTTACATATTTAAGAGTAAAGGCTTTTCTTAGTATAAACAAGGGGGTTGAAATGGATTTGAAAACTAGTCTCTTTCGACAACAACGGAACAAAAACATAGTTTCAAGGCTCAATAGAGCTTTGGGTGATATGGATATTCCAGGTAAAGCTCTGGCAATGACACGCTGGAAGGAGGACTTAGGGTCCTCCTTTCCAGTCCAGGAGTGGTATAGGGCCGCTTTTGCTAGGAGGGCGGTCCATTGTATCACCTTATTTGAACAATACTATAAATTCGATATCCACCAAAACATAAAAGAGGGAGAGCATCATAGTGTATAATGTTTAACACTTTGTATGTTATAATAAAATTCAAGTAGATATTACTCACATTTCTTAAAGGCTACTATGTATAACTTAGTAGCAAACAAGCCTGTGGAGGATATTACTCTGCCTCCACACAGATATCTCATCCGAAACGCTCAATCACTCCAGTACTTTCCAATGACGATAGCTCTGGAAAAAGACATAAAACGAAGACAACACACCAGAGGAGAGCTTCGGGGACCCAAATAGATCCAATCACTTCAACAGTGAGCTTTAGATGTATACTTACATCACTTGTTCTCACCGGTCCAAATTAAATGGAAACCGGTGAGACCGCTAGTGGGGAATAACAGCCGGTCCTCCCCACAAAGGGACCGCACTCCCTTTGTGGGGAGGCAGAAAGAGGCAGAAAGAGAAGCAAAATTGGGAAGAAAAGAATAGTTAATTCTTCAAAATCTATTATTTTCAATTTGTCTTCATATCATCTTACTCCCACTGAGAGTAATGTTTTAAACAAAGGTTTGAATTTTTGTCCACAGCCAAACCTAATATCTTTGGTTTATTAGTGGATTTGGAAAGATTCACTCGTAACCTAACTTTAAAAAGACATTTTGTACAGGCTAAATATAGGCAAGATGAATCGGCAGGTGTGATGCCTATTATTGCACAAGATATTGAGATGGAAACAGCTAGATTAGAAACTTATATATTGGAAGGCGCTATACAGACTCCATATCGTCCTAGATCAAAATTTAATCCAGTACAAAGTAGAGGACATTTTTTGAATACTTATCACCATTTGGTTTTAGAGGATTTTAGAAATTTGGTTGATAATCGGGAATACAAGATATATCATAATCTATCTAAGGTAGAACAAAAAGCGATTGAAGATTTGAGAGCCAATAAACAGATAGTAATTAGGTCGGCAGATAAGGGCGGTGGGGTCGTTATACAAAATAGATCAGATTATATAATAGAGGCCAATCGGATCTTGAATGATCCAGAATATTATCAAATATTGCCCATAGACCCCACGAGTGATTTTCAAAAATCATTGATCACATTGGTTGATGGGGCCCGAGATGATGGGGTGATCACGAGGGCAGAGAGAGACTTCATTCTGATTGAGGATCCTCAACCAGCTATATATTACCATCTTCCCAAGATTCACAAGTCCCTCTCTGATCCGCCTGGTCGCCCCATCATCTCGGGCATTAATTCTCTGACTTCAAACTTATCGCAGGTAGTAGATTATCATTTACAGAGATTTGTTATAGGTTTGGATTCATATTTGAAAGACTCCACACATTTATTACAACTGTTGAGGGATTTCACCTGGAGTGAGAGATGTTATTGGGTCACTTTGGATGTGTCTGGTCTGTATTCCAATATTCCCCATGAGGGAGGTTTGAAAGCAGTTGATTTCTTTTTGAGAGGAGATTTATTAATGCCAGATAGGCAGAGGTTGTTTTTGTCACATGCTATTGAACATATATTGACCCATAACTATTTTACATTCCAGGGGACCTTCTATTTACAGTTGAAGGGTGCGGCGATGGGCACGAGGTTCGCCCCTAGCTATGCCAATTTATTTATGGGTTACTTCGAACTAACCCCTTTTTGGCGGGGGCATGGCTTTGGGGCGAACATCGTGTTCTATCGCCGCTTTATAGATGATCTATTGATCATCTGGAAAGGGGAGACTTCGCATATTCAGTCTTTTGTTGATCATCTTAATAAGAACAAATGGGGTTTGAAGTTTACCCATACTTGGAATAAGTCACAAATAGTTTTTTTGGACTTAGTGTTGTCATCAGGAATCTTTGGTGGAATTAGCTCCATAACACATTTTAAAGACGTTGATACTAACAGCTTTTTACGTTATGATAGTTGTCATTATAGGAGTTGGCTCAATAATGTACCTTTCTCGCAGTTTTTACGTTTAAAGCGGAATTGTGATTCATTGGAACATTTTTTAATACAATCTGAGTTCATTAAGAATAGGTTTCTAGAAAAAGGGTATCCTAGAGATCTAGTAGAGAGGGCCATTTCCAAAGCATCTAAAGTAAATAGAAAAGAGTTGTTAGGATATAAGAATTCCAGGAAAAAGAGGAAGTTCCATTTAGAAGAGGTTGGGAATCCATATCAGGTTTCATTTATAACGGATTATAATTGTGCACAGAAAGATATAAAGGAAGTCCTAAACAAACATTGGTCGATTTTATTTCATGATCCATTTTTGAAGGGACAAATTACGAAAACCCCTAAAGTGGTATTTATGAGAAATAGAACCCTTAAAAATTTGATTGCACCGAGTAAATTGGACAATCAGATTGAGAACTTTAGGGTGACCCAGAATAGAATGAGGGGGGTTTATAGATGTGGGAAAATAAGATGCAAAACATGTAGATATATTCCGCACAAGAAAAATTCATTTGAATCACATAACACAATGGAGAGTTTTGAGATCAGACAAGTTATGGATTGTGATTCAGATTATGTTATTTACCTTTTGAATTGTGTTTGCGGAATGCAATACATTGGAAGGACTACGCAAACTATTAGGTCTAGATTTGGCCAACATAGGCGAAATGTCCTGAATGGTTATGAATTACATAGTGTGTCCAAACATTGTTTGGATAAACACAATAAGAAAATAGAGGTTCTCTCAGTGATTCCTATAGAACATATTGAACCATCATCGAGATATAATAGGTTGCAACAACTTAATAATAGAGAATCATTTTGGATGTTTCGATTAAAGACGAGATATCCTGAGGGTTTGAATGATATGGTGGTTCATACATATTGAATTGGGAAGTTATGTGAGTTTGAAGGTGTAGGGATATAGTGATAGAGTTTGAGGTATATTATATTGGTTTATTCGCATAGTTGTTTATGTGGTGATCAATATTGTTTTTTTTTTTTTTTTTTTTTTTTTTTTTTTTTTTTTTGAGCACTTTTATGAACATATTCATCAAGTTAGGTGATTAGGGTATTTAAGGGTTATTCATTTTATTTTAATTGCCCTGTGTTCATTTAACAATAGGCACTTATAAGGTACATAAGGTATACATATATTTTTCACTTATATTCCATATTAATATATGATCTAATATTATGAATCACCTAAAAAGTAAAGGGTAATCATAACGTCCTGTAGATTTGTATACACAATGTTTATTTGCACGTTGTAGTTTCACCAACATATATAGGTGGTAAAATATTCATTTGGGATTCAGTTCATCACTGTTTATTTTTTATACTAAAGATATGGTTAGATAAATAAGGGATGTTTTATGTGTTGTTTAATTGTGGGAGGGTTAATCGTCAGTTTTGGGAATGCTATAGCCGCTCGGGGTTAAATATAGACGTGTTAGTCTGGTAGCTCGGGGCGGCTGTGATCATTCCCTGGCGTTTTATGTTTTAGAATGATTCTTTGTTACAGATAGATTTGTTCTGATTTTAACAATATATGGAATCTTGAGATGTGTGGGGATGGGAGATTTTTGGATATGAATCCTTCAAATATATTGTATGAAATAGTTATAATGATGTAAGGGTTAATAGATGAGATACATGTAAATCAAGTAGATGTTTATTGGTGGGTTTGTATTTCAATTAACCTATTGTGATGTGTTTTGGATCAGTTTGTATGTTATTTATATTCAAGTGATAGAGCGGACAGGTGTATTCCTCTGAAGAAGTGGTCTGTGGACCACGAAACATGTCAGGATAAGATTTTTAAATAAATTTGTTATTTTTATAGTGATTTTTCCTGTCCGCTTTTTACTTTTTTATTTATGTATGCTTAGCCGCTTGCTATACGGATCTTAGAAGCTTAAGACTTCAGTGAGCCAATTTGGAGTGCGGTCCCTTTGTGGGGAGGACCGGCTGTTATTCCCCACTAGCGGTCTCACCGGTTTCCATTTAATTTGGACCGGTGAGAACAAGTGATGTAAGTATACATCTAAAGCTCACTGTTGAAGTGATTGGATCTATTTGGGTCCCCGAAGCTCTCCTCTGGTGTGTTGTCTTCGTTTAATAGTATAAATTGTCTCATAGGTGGTATCTGGTCCCTGCTAGATTAGCTAAATACCACCCTGGGTTGTCAGATCAATGCTGGTGTTGCCAGAAGGAGGTGGGCACTCAGTTACACGTTTGGAGGAATTGCTCTGAATTATATCATATAAAAACCACGTGCCGGGTGTTTAAACAATTGACACGTCCTGATTATATATTGTTACCCCAGACCTTCTTGTTTCATATGGGCATGCCGGTAGTGGACAAAGCTAGGAGATGTTTGATAGTACATATATTGGTGGGAACTAAAATCTGTTTAGCGTGGTATTGGAGGAAACAGATGGCCCCCTCTTAGGAGGAAATAAAACAACAAATAGGATATCAATTGCTCTCAGAAAGGTATTTTTATAATAAAATAGATCAAAATAATTCTGGGATTTATGATAAAATGTGGGCATTATGGCAACAACTGGTGTGGTAACAGTCCCCGTGGATGAATATGCAGTGATATTTAACCCCCCCACATAGACTGAGAAGGTTTATACACAAAATCCACAATATTTTAAGGTAATGATGTAAGGAGAATGATTGAAGGATATGGATGGGTTTGAATGTGGAATGGGATTGCGGAGATTATTTTATGTATTGTCTTTTTTTGTGTGTATTGTATAATATAATAATAATAAAGGAAAAAAAATAAAAAAATAAATAAAAACAGGATCTCCTCTTGAAAAATACATTCTTGTGTACAATTTCTTTTTTAGTCCTCTCGGTTCTCTAAAAGGGATAGTCATTAGCGATTTTGAAAAACGACAACTATCTAACCACTTAAGTTATTGGTGTCTACCAGTTCATGATAACTTTTGCACATTAATTGATTATATTGACATATATAGTAATTTATACAATATTATTTCACCACTACAGTTATTTAAAGTACATTTTAAATTAAAATACTATTACTAATTTATCTTAAAAATCTTCCAAAAATAATTGTGGGTTAAATAAATTAAATCATTTTGCTACGACTGTGATTGTTTAGCTTCTGTTAAAGGGATAGTAATACTTGCAAATTACTAATCGCCATATTGTAGCTTTGTTAAAAATAAACTTATTGCCCCCAGTGTCGTCTCTCAAACCCTTATGGTTTGAGAGATTATACCGCTCAAAGCTCCCCCTCCCTCCCCCTTCCCTGACTGAATGCTGAACACTGACTGCAGGGATATCCGGTATTACTTGCATCAGGTGGCTCTGCAGCATTGCCGAGATCGCGTTTATAAAAAAGAAATATTTCACTAAAACGGTCTTCTACGTGTGCTTGCAAACCAAGCACAAACCAAGCACAAACCAAGCACATGTAGAAGACTGTTTCAGTGAAATAATTATTTTTTATAAACGCGATCTCAGCTCAGCTGCAGAGCCACCTGATGCACATAAGACTGTCACACAACAGCGTTCAGTCAGGGAAGGGAGGGGGGAACTTTGAGCGCTGTCATCTCTCATATCATAAGGGTCTGAGAGATGACACTGGGGGCAATAAGTTTCTTTTTAACAAAGCTACAATATGGAGATTACCGTAAAATCTCGGGTATAATACGCACAATTTTACCCTTTTTCAAGAGGCCTGAAAAGGGGGTGCGTATTATACACCAGTAAAAAAAGTAAAGTTTTCTTTTCTTGGTCAGATTAATGTGCTCTTTGCGTCCAGAAGGTTATTGATTGCAGCGGTATCATTCCCCTGTACCTCCGTTATGACCCAGCGTTCTACCAGCCTCTTAACCCCTTAACTACCAGATAGGTCTCAAACGCATGGAGACTCCTCTAAAAGTTATATAAAGTTAGATAAGTAGATTCAGAAAGGGGAATGACAATTCTGAGAGCTAGTGTAATTGCAGTGGAGATTGAGTCAGTGTATAGGGGTGGGCAGAGGTTTTGGAATTATAAATATGATAAAAAAATAAAAAGCTAAGTGCTTCACTGTCAAAACCTGTGAGCCTCTGCAGTCTGTACTTCACTGCTGTCCGAGATCCCGATGAGGAGATTTACATAGCTGGTTCACAGCAAGAGACCACACACTGGAAGGCTGCACATTATCTTTGGAACAGCGCCTGCTTGACTCTGTTTAACTCTTTGAGTGCCAGCGAGGTATCAAATGCATTGAATACCTCTCTGGCACTCAAAGGGTTAAGCATACATTCACAGATTAATGAAGCTGGTATTCAGTGGTCTTACAACTTGCCTGCTCTGTGTACTGATCTCAAGAGCAGATCAAGGTTGACATGTTAGGGACTGGCTCACTCTCCTGTTCCCCTTTTAATGGGAATGAGTTAGGGGTGCGTATTATACACAAGAACTTATTTTTTTCCTAAAAAATTAGGTGCAAAGTTACACCTGCGTATTATACACAGGTGCGTATTATACCCAAGGTTTTATGGTAGTAATTTGCAGGTATTACTATCCCTTTAAGTAGAATCTAACTGCTTCACCTCTTTTTTGATGATCTATGATAGAATATAAGGATGAAACATTCAATGTTACTAAAACATAGCCTTCCTCCTACTGAAAGCCTTCAATTATGTTTAACTAGTTGAACAGCCCGTTACACGGGCCACAGTGCCACTGTCACCCGGTCGAGGGGCAGTCACTCGCAGTAGAGACTGCTCGCTCCACGGCTGACACAGAGCTGGACGCTCCTTCGGAGTGCCCAGCTCTGTATCAGCCGTGGCGCGGGCAGTCTCTACTGCGCATGACTGCCGCACACGCAGCAGTGTGTACTGCGCATGTCGCGGCGTTACACACGATTTAGCAAATTATTATATAGGATATTTCAGCATATGCAGAAAGGTTTGCAGTGATTGAGCCAATGCCATGCACAATGGATCTTTCCAGTGGATTAACTCTACTTTTGTCGATTTTAGGTAAATAGTAGATCAAATTCTTGATCACTGAAAAATCCCAATTCTTTTCTCCCTTCCAAAAAAATTGTTTGTTTTGTAATCAAAATCTCCATAGGGTTATGATCTAATTTTCCGTAAGTGCTTGTGTCAGATAATAACACATATCATCTTTTTCATAATCATCTCTGTTAAGCAGCAATACTCCTTTGTCTGCAGGACATATAATTACATTAGAATTATCTCTTAATCTTTTCACTGTGGCTTTTTCTAACTTAGTTAAATTGGAATTGTATGTTCTTTTCTTATTATCAAATTTACGAATATCCTTTTCAACTATATTTTGAAACATAATAATTTTATTGCTAATTTCCTATATATATATATATTTCCTATATATATATATATATATATATATATATATATATATATGTGCATATATAAGAATTTTCTTTAACCCCTTACCGCCCGAGGACGTACATCTGGATGTCCCGAGTGGATGTCCCTGAGGTCGTTTACAAAAATGAAAAAAACTGTTCAGCGGATGTTAAGTGCCGGTTGCGTGTGTGCGCAGATGGTCACTAAGGGGTTAACCCTTTGAGTGCCAAAGGGGTACGCAACGCATTGCTTTGCGTACCCCTCTGACACTCAAAGGGTTAAAAGTGTATGCTACAAGATTTTTAAGAAAATTTGTTTTGACCTAAGTGCCATACAAATTAGTTTAAACTAATTATAGGCGTCAGCTTTATTAAAAGGAGTACTAGGTACAAATTGCAATGCTTTTGATAGAATCAGTTTCCTCTGGTCTATTGAGTTGAAAAGAACTAAGATTAACCCCTTAAGGACCATTGACGTGGCAGGACCGTACTTCCTGTAGGAGCGTGGTGAGTAATACCAGGGACTGAAGTTGTTTGCTCCAAGACTGGAGCGATCTCTTTCAGTCCCCCTTTCGGCGTGCCGCCCCACGTGGGACATCATGTCAAAGTTTCCTATGTGGTCCTTAAAGGACCGCACACCCTGGGACCGCTGGTCCTTAAGGGGTTAAATCTATGTGTTGTATCCACCACTTTAAAATGTTGTCTTTTGGTCTTTCTTCCTTTTCTATATCCTGTATATCTAATTGTCTTGATGTCCATTTATCCTTTTTTCCTTCAGGTTTATTTGAGTTTACTATATACACCACTTCATTCATTTTTCATCTATATTCTGCTCATTAACCCTTTAGTGACAGCCATGTGCGTACGTGGCTGTCACCTTAACGGCCGGCTAATTTTTTTTTTTTTTTACTAAATGATTCTGGAGACCCCAAACGGCGTGCAGCTGCATGGAGACCCAGACTTCCGGGACTTACCAGGTACGTCCTCTGTCACTAAGTGACAGTTTTTTCAGGACGTACCTGGTAAGTCCATTGTCGGGATGGGGTTAAATATGTTATAGACATATCAAGAGTCATTACTGGAATGACACTTTGATTTATGTATGTTTCATTATCAGTTAGTGAACTCCTCATTCTATCTTCATTTTATCAGGATTTTCATTATAGAAGTGGACACATACTAGTTTTTTTATAGTATTTGCCTTACTATAATTGATCCTGGTGTGATATCACCAGGGAATAGGGTGGGAATAATGTATTTGTTATATAAAATTTTCTATCCTGATGGCAGTTACATATTAGACATCTTTGTTTAAGTATTTGTCTTTCTCAGGTTCAGCGACTCTTTGGTCTATGTGTATGCTGCTATAGGTAAAAGATTTATTAGATCTGAAGAGAAACCAGAGAATGCCGAAGACACTTAGGGCCGTCTGTTCAAAAGGATAAAAACATAAAACTGTCGTATGAAAGACAAAAATAAGTAATTGTATGCATGAATGACATATTTTCTATAGAGTATACGACAAAAAACGAGTAATATCCGTTGTGTACGACACAACTCCAGAATTGATGGACAAAGGGGCGGGGCAAGGGCGTGGCTAAACTATTCTCCAGTGTCGTATAGAGGAAAAGAAAATTTGTCGTAACTAATGACAAAAAATGTCTTACAAAAGACAAAATTTGTTCGTTAAGAAAAAAGTGGAGGGAATGTGACGTTCTAAATGTGAGAATTTTTGTCTTTAGTTAAGACATTTTTTGTCGTTAGTTAAGATGTTTTTTGTCTTTACATATAATAATTTCAGTCAGGACAAATGACATATTTCCAATCACAACCGACACTCTCTGAAAATATAAATGATCCCAACGACACTGTACTTTGAAAAGTCGTTACAAACAACAAAAGCTAATTCGCTACTTCTTTGAACATATGGACCTAACAAATAAAAAAGAAAAACAATATCTTCCGCAGAATAACCAAATAGACATTTGCTGTATGCATGCTGCTATATGCATCTTATCATGTCTATTTGGTCAATGCGTAGAAGATATCGATTTTTTTTTTCATTGACTTCTATATTTGTATTTTATATTAATTACAATTCTATATTATAATTCACTAAGGATGTTTGTCAGAAGCCATCATGTGCAATACAGACTGCCACTACCACTGCTGATATGGAGGAGACGCTCCGAATGCACACCATAGTCCTCTCTGCGCATCTTTCTGGCACCGCTTGGTCCCAGGAAGGTGCACAAAGAGGGTTCCGGGCTGAATTCGGAGCTCCGAATAAGCTGCAGCACAAGTAGTCAGTACTATGCATGACTGCAGTGCCGCCAGTGTTGCCACTGTTGCCTTTTTATAACAGGTGCTAAAGGTATTACTCTGTGGTTATCTGTTTCATAAAAGTTGTATACATCATTTTAATCTATATCATCACAGGAACATTTTTTATGTGATGTCAGAGACAAAATAGAACAACTGCATGTTGCACCTGTGCAACTTAGAATCTGGTCCGGTGTAATATTTGTTATTGCTTACTATTGGTATCTGACCCACATACAATGCTGCTTATTATTATTAACAGGTGTTGGTTTATTTCTATGAGCAGAGATGCAATATATAACACTAGCAGAAGAGCCCGTGTACACAGGCCACAGTGCCGGCCGGCCGCAGTGCAGTCATGCCCAGTAGAGACTGCCCACACCACGGTCGATACAGGGCTGGACACTCCAAAGTCAGACCTCCGGTCTGACTTCGGAGCACCCCGCTCTATATCAGCCTCATCACGTGCAGTCTCTATTGCGCATAACTGCGTAATTACAAACTATTTAGCAAATTATTATATAGGATGTTCATAAAATAACAGTACTGCTCTAACTGCCAAAAACCAGGAAGTGTCTAGACACAAGAGTGATAGCCACACCTACTAAAAACTGATTGGCTAAAGTCAAACTAAAGAATACTACATCTCCCTTCCTAAAAAAAAAAAAAATAATAATAATAATATATAATATTTACAAATATACATAACATAACTGGTATAGATAGGTGAGGTACGTATTACATATTACGTATTACATGCAATGTATACGATTTAGGCAGGAAAGTGCAACATTAACAACATATAACTGGTGTCAGTCATTTGCAATAATACAAAAAGTCTTATCATGTTATGGCAAAGGAAATATAACATATATACAATATAATGCTGTCTGAGTCTTTCATGCATACTGAATGTTATTATAAACCCAGAATGTCTCTGGGTTTGACTAGGAGTCCGTATCTGGTCCGGTAGGGGATAGATGTGGGCGATGCCTCACGGACCTCTGATTTGTGGCCAGTGACTTTTGATGACTCGTGTTGTGATGGTGTATGGCTTGACCCGGTGCTCTCTGGTAGAGATACTGCATCATCACTGATGTTGTGTGACTCACGGGTATCTAGGGGGTGGTGCCTGTTGCGCCTGTACACCATTACGTCATTGGTGCATATTGGTGCATATATGGTACGACCTCTCTGTGTCAGCTGTTTGGGTGACCACAGCTGGTTTCCATTGGCCCTGCTCCTGCACTCACACTCTGTGTCCTTCAGTGAGCCTTGATAGGGGTCTTGCAGACTTGTTATACTACCTCCTTTGTCGCTGCTGATGGTGCAGCCTGTTAGCTCTGACAGCCTGGTAGCAAACAGCTTTAGGTGTCAGTTGCTGGTTGGTGCTTGGGAGTGTGGATCTCAGGTGACGGCTCATGAGTAACTGTGCTGGTGATTTGAAGTTATCAATGGGGCTGTTTCGGTATTCCAGGAGACTCATGAAAGGATCCTTCCTGTCTTCTTTAGCTTTTTCCACAAAGCCTTTGCAGTCTGTACAGACTTTTCTGCCAGTCCATTGATTTGTGGGTAGTAGGGGTTCAAGGTGATGTGTTTGAAAGTCCAGGTATTGGCAAACGTTGTGAACTCACAGGATATGTACTGTGGGCCATTATCCGAGAAAACAGCGATTAGTTCTTGTATTATAGCAACTGACGTTGTGCTTTGTAACTCGCTCATTTCAAAGAATCGGCTATAATAATCTACAGTGATAAAGTAAACTTTATTACTCCAGGTAAATAGATCCATGGCCACTCTTTGCCATGGTCTGTCCAGTACCCTGTGGCTTATCATTGGCTCCTTCACATTTGAAGGGCGGTATGTAAGGCAAATAGGGCTTTTGCTCACAATTTCCTCAACCTCCTTCCCCATACCTGGCCAGAATAAGATGTGACGGGCTCTCTGTTTACATTTCTCGATGCCTAGATGACTGGCATGTATGCGTATGAGAATCTCTGGATGTAGGCTTGATGGGATAACAATCTTTTCACCTTTAAAAATGATGCCATGCAGGTATGATAACTCACCACTGTGGTTCCAACATTCCAGTATCCTTGGAGGGCATTGCTTCCTGTCCTCAGGCCAACCATTGAGTATGTTGTCTTTTATTGCCTGGAATTGCATGTCTCTTTCTGACTGAACTTTAATTTCCTCCATCTTGGGATCACTGACTGGGAGATTACTGTATATGGTGTGTACCTGCACATCCATGTCTTCGCTGAGGCTTGGGTCTTGGTCGGACAGTGGCTTCCTGGATAATCAGGATATCAGCCCTTAACATAATAACATAGTAACAAAGTTGACAAGGCTGAAAAAGCCCTGTGTCTGTCAAGTCCAGCCCATGCCAAAACACCCCTGTTGATCCAGATAAAGGCAAAAAAAAAAAAAACTGAAGCCATTTCCAATTTAGCCCCAAGTGGGTAAACAAATTCCTTCCTGACTCCAAATGGTAGTCAGATAGTTCCCTGGATCAACATCCTATCTGCACTGAAGCCAACTGTCATCATTTTCAATATTGTTCTGTGATAGATAGGTATCCATTGCTTTTTTGAAAACAGTTACATTACCTGCAAGTACAACATCAGGCAAAGAATTCCATAGCTTTAACACTCTTACTGTAAAAAATCCCTGCCTTTCTTTTAGCCGTAAGCGTCTTTCCTCTAGTCTTAATGGATGACCTCTCATTCTTAGCTCCCTTCTGGACTGACTGAAGAGGATATCTTTTGAAAAAAGGCCCCACGAAAAAATCCACAGGTGTCATTATCATTCTCTGGACATTGTAAGGTAAATGTGGGGTTATTATTGGTAGGTGTGAGTTCTCCTTTAAGCCTGACACCCATTTATTTATTATAATGATCCATGCCCACATAAAGTGCATAGTAAATATCTGCGGTTATATAAAGATACTTACAAGTATTGTGTCTCTGTATAACACACACTGCAGAGTCTTATAACACTTTAGGTTTTGTGGAATTGGAAACCAGATATTGTAGTTAAGCTCTGTTTATCCTGCCTTGAAGAAAATTAATGAGTTTTTTTGATCACTAATACCTTTTAACTAATGGGTAAATCCAGTAACTGCCCATAATTATTTGATACTCGATCCTTATGGATTAACCATAAAATGTATTGGATGAAAGTCTCATTACATTAATGGTGTTAAAGCCCAGAGACACTTGCTTTGTAATCAGCAGTCAGATCACATTCTGACTTCCAATGACATTGAACTGACTCGGATTTCCCATACAGATCATGCCTCCTAATACCATGATTGGACACCTTTCACGCTACCATGACAGAATAGAGCTGACGGTATTTGACTTAATCCCTCTTGTTATCTGATTAGGATTAGTGTATTTCTAACCTGACGTCTCATTCTAGGAAACACTCGTGACCCTTTGAGTGCCAGAGAGGTATCCAATGCGAAACCTCTCTGGCACTCAAACTGTTAAACCTTTGAAAGGGTGCACAAAGCAATGAGTGCAAAAAGTAATGGGTACACAAAGCTGCTTCCCTTGTTCAGAGAAGAATTGTCTGCCATTTTGTTGCTGGACTGTCATTTTGACAGGACCTGTATGATATGTTTCAAAATACTTCTCTGTGCATGGCATTTGTGAGCTAAAAGAGATTGCACCCTGGGCGCCAGGACACAGTCCCGGTGAGCTTTTGCATACCCTTCAAGCTCATGAGCCAAGTTGAGCATCTCTGACTTCTTCTATCTGTATTGTGCAACCCGCTGTCAATCAAATGCTTAAAGGGATAGTAATACTTTGTTTTATCTTTATTTTATGTTGTAGGTATTAACAAAACATGAAGAACGAAATAAGTCTTATCTCTCAAACCTTTATGGTTTGAGAGATATTCACAAGCAAAGTTTCCCCTCACTGGCAGAAACGGTCAAGTCTGCCATCTAGCTGTCAGATTTGGAATCCGGTCTGCAGATCAACCGGTGGCTCTTCAGCAGAGCAGAGATCGCAGGATATAAAAATAACTATTTGATTGGAAGGGTCTAAAAAGTGTGCTTGCAAACCAGGTACACTTTGTAGACTATTTGAATGAAGTAGTTCTTCTTACATCTCGCAGTCTCGGCTCTGCTGTAGAACCATGGCTGGACCGCAGACTGGATTCCAAATCTGACAGCTAGATGGCAGACTTGACCGTTTCTGTCAGTGAGGGGAAACTTTGCTTGTGAATATCTCTCAAACCATAAAGGTCTGAGAGAAAAGACTTATATCGTTCTTCATGTTTTTTAATGCCTACAAAATAAAATAAAGATAAAATGAAGTATTATTATTACTATCCCTTTAAAGGGATAGTATTACTTAAAAATTGCTATCCCTCATATTGTAGCCCTTAATAAACTGAGTTAAATGACACCACCGGCATCTCTCAAACCTTTATGGTTTAAGAGATAGCCGATTTCAAAGTTTCCTCTCCCCTGCTGTCAGCGTTCTGCTGCCAGCAGGAGAATCCGGTCCCGGGACAGGCGGAGGCTCTTAAACAGAGCCGATATCTCGTTATGGAAGGAAAAATTATTCATTGAAACAGTCTACTACGTGTGCTTGGTAACCAAGCACACGTAGAAGACTGTTTCAATGAATAATGTTTCCTTCTATAATGAGATATCGGCTCTGCTGAAGAGCCTCCTCTTGATTCAGAGACCGGATTCTCCTGCTGGCAGCAGAACGCTGACAGCAGGGGAGAGGAAACTTTGAAAGCGGCTATCTCTTACACCATAAAGGT
Source organism: Rhinophrynus dorsalis (assembly GCA_037306005.1). Lineage (NCBI taxonomy): Eukaryota > Metazoa > Chordata > Amphibia > Anura > Rhinophrynidae > Rhinophrynus > Rhinophrynus dorsalis. The sequence continues at coordinate 478,992,519 of CM074723.1, read as the reverse complement.
CTGAGAGATGCCGCTGGTGTCATTTAACTCAGTTTATTAAGGGCTACAATATGAGGGATAGTAATTTTTAAGTAATACTATCCCTTTAAAGACAGTAATGCTTCATTTTTGAGACAATAATATTGTATGTCTTAAATGAACCAAAACATCTAAGTCTTTTTGCAATAGCTTTTATAGTTTAAGAGTAATCTCAATCTAAAGTTTACCCCACCCGCCTCGTTTATCTACGTCACTGATCTAGCTGTCAGTCTTGGATTCTGGTCTGCAGACTGGACGGCTCGTCTGGAGAGCCAAAAAAGGAATGATACCAAGGAAATCTTCATGATGACGGTCTACAAAGAGAGCATGGTTTGAGGGAGCAGAACGTCGTCATGAAGATTCCTTTATATCCGCTCCTATTTCTGCTCTCCAGTCACTCCATCTGGTCTGCAGACCACAATCCAAGTCTGCCAGATAGAGCAGTGACGTAGATGAAAGGGCGGGGGAGGGGTAAATTTTAGAACGCGATTACTCTTAAACGATGAAAGTTATGGCAAATATGCATAGATACTTCGCTTTATTTATTTAATGCATACAATACTGTAGCCTCCAAAAACAAAGTATTACTATCCCTTTAACCCCATCGCAACAATTGACTTACCAGGTACGTCCCGCAAAAACTGTCACTTAGTGACAGAGGACGTACCTGGTAAGTTACGGAAGTCCGGGTCTCCAAACGGCTGCAAGCCACTCGGAGACTATGGAATCGTTTACAAAATTTAAAAAAAGTACTACGGGCGTTAAGGTGACAGCCGCGTATGCACGCAGCTGTCACTAAGGGGTTAAAAGAGAAGTAACATAATAATAATAATCCCACTTCATTTATTTTGGCCCCTTTCATTTTGCTATAGTGTCTTTGTTCAAGATGTAATATATTCAATCACTGCTGGATGTGACGTCCAGCATATCTATATGTGGATATCTATCTATCTATCTATCTATCTATCTATCTATCTATCTATCTATCTATCTATCTACCTCTATCTCTCTATCTATCTATCTTTCTATCTCATATCTATCTATCTTATATCTATCTGTCTATCTCATATCTATATCTCTTCCTATCATCTTTCTATCTATCAGTATTAACCATTTAAGGACCAGACAGCTGTGGAAAGTGCTGCAATGAAATGTGATTCACACCCCTCTGGTCCTTAAAGGGTTAATTTAGGAAACCCTGAAAAATCCCCCCAGTAGTGTACAACTGGAGCGTATTCTATACAAGCACGTGATATAAATGTAAATGACTGTGCAGAGGTTCTGTTCATCAGAACTTACAATCTAGATCAGTGGTCCCCAATCCTCTCATCAGGGGGCGCCTAAAATGCTGTATCTTTAGGATATCCTTGCTTTTACACAGGGGAGTTAATTAACCCCTCGTTGATAAGTGCTTTTTACACTAGAGGACAAGAGCCATTTGGGCCTTTTTAATACATCTTTCTTCAACCATAATTTCCCTCTAATTCACTTCGTCCACCCACACAAATTATATACTGTTTTTAAAAGGATAAATAGGACTCTCTTTTCATGACTTCTTTATATGTATAATCCATCATTTAGTTTGATTATATAAAAAGCAAAAAAATTGCCATAGGTTTTCCTAACATAATTTGTACATAATTGGTGGATAATTTAACCCTTTGAGTGCCAGAGGGTTATGCAACTCATTGCTTCGCAATACGTTCCGTACCCCTCTGGCAGTCAAAGGGTTAAAGTGATAGTAATGTCTAAAAAAAACTTTTTTGCATTTAGAAGAGCTCAAAAAGCTGATCTAGATGCAAAAAAACGTATCTCTCAAACCGCTATGGTTTAAGAGATACGGGCGTTTGAAGTTTGATTTCTCCTACTGACAGCTGTAAAGCTGTCAGCAGGAGATTCGTGTCGGTCGACACTGTGGCGCTTGAGAAGTGCTGCAATCTCGTTATTTACATGGAATCCCTTCAATGGAATGGTCTAAAACGTGTGCCTAGTGTTCAGGCACACGTTTTAGACCATTCCAATAAAGGGATTCTGTGTAAGTAACGAGATCTCGGCACTTCTCAAGCGCCACCGTGTTGACCGACACAAATCTCCTGCTGACAGCTTTACAGCTGTCTGTAGGAGAAATCAAACTTCAAATGTCCGTATCTCTTAAACCATAGCGGTTTGAGAGATACGTTTTTTTGCATTTAGATCAGCTTTTTGAGCTCTTCTAAATGCAAAAAAAAATGTTTTAGACATTACTATCACTTTAACAGGAACTAGAAGCAATGTACAAAAATTTTCTCAGACCTCCCAAGTGTTCCTTTTAGAATGCAGATCCCTCTGTTCCTGTTTCCCACTCTCATGTCCCTCTTTTTAGGAGACTAGCAAATCTCATAGCTGCCTCCCTGAGGGGGGGAACAGACATAGAATTTGTGGTTCTTCTTTAATAATATAGATCAGAATGTGTGGTGAGTATATAAGAATATCACATTGCTCCACAGCAATAAAACAACAATTTTTAAACTTCAAAGCATCTGTTTATAAATCAGCCAGTGTAAATAACATAAATTGGTTTGATTCTGAATAATGTATTCAGTAACATCAAGAACTGTCAATAGGTCATTCATTTTCATAAAAGTTCTGAGTAATTCCGTTCCAACCAGTCACGCTCCCTGCAACTTCACGCAAAACAAAGAGTGCCCCTCCCTTTGGCAACTTAAGGTGTTGGGGGATATTGTCTTTGTCTATCTCTTGCTGCCTTAAGAGCACAGTGAGGAGGAGTGGGTCAGAGAACAGACACAAAGGTAATGTTTTACATACATTGCCTATATTATATGGAAACAACTAAGGTATCACTGCCTCAGTCCCTTTAACTCCGAGGTGCCTCCAACTTAGACATCAGAAATCCAAATTCACATATATAGTTGGGCATCACTCTTTAAAATAATACTTAACATTTATTTTCAAAACTTTAAAAATCCAACGTTTCAGTCACATACTGCGACTTTCATCAGGGACATCTAAAACTTACATACCTTGTATGTTTCTAACTTTAAATAGCCCTTCCACTCCCGCCTGGCATCAAATCGGTGCTACTCGGTCACCATCGCAACCAAACAGCGTCCATCCGGTTCCACAAGCCCGAGCATATTGCCCAATAACAGACAATAGTTACAATGTGAACAATTTCTAAAATACAATGTATCTCCTATACGTAACTAATCAAACTGAACTGTTCATTCAAACCCGAAGGCGCTAGGGTTTTCAACATATAAATCCAATACATCTCGCGTTTGGATAATTTCAATATTCTGTCACATCCTCGCGCTCCGGGTTTGACCCATTCAATTGGGCAACAACGTAAATCCTGCAACCTATGTCTCATTAGTATAAAACGTCTAGCTACTGGTGACAATTTAATTTCTTTCTCACTCAGGGTGCCATTCAGGCCCCAGATAATTGATGATCGATGTTCCCTTAATCTTAATTTAAAGGGCCTACTTGTTTTGCCAATGTAGCATTTATTGCACGGACACAAAAGTGCATAGATCACAAATGCAGTGGTACACATTAGACAATCCTGAATTCGTATTTCAAAATCTAAAGGAGGAATTTTAACAACGGATCCCGTTATCAAATGTCTACATGTAACGCACCCACTGCATTTAATGATCCCTACCTTGCCCAATCCAATGGGAGAGTCGTATTTATCAACGGGGTTTGACTTCACTAGCTGGTCTCGTATTTATTTTATAGAGTGATGCCCAACTATATATGTGAATCTATATTATACGGACCTACTTCAACATGTGATTCTCTGTAGCATTGTTCACATGTACGGAACCACCAGAGATTGACTGAATCTGACTGATCTGGTCCTGGAGCAATCAGCAACAACCTTCCCACCATGATCACAGTATGCCAGGAAGGTTAACTGGTCTATAGGGAAAAGGAAACATATGAAATGTTCACAATTTCAGGTTGGTGAGTTACATGAATATATACTTTAACTCATTTAGGTTTTCCCTTCTTGTGTACAGGTCAGTCAATCAGAATCTCCGTCATTTAATTAACTCAACTGTGTTAAAGCAGGGAAACCCTAAATAACTGGCCTGTTATGCTCCCTTGAGGACTGGGTTGGGTGCCACTGCTCTAATGAAGAAACAATTGATCATATATCATTTTGTTGTCTCTGACGTTTCTATAAAACAGTGTACAGAGGCTCCCCACAAAATGTATGTTTCACAGTACAAATACAGCATCCTGTGCTGTCCACGCCTAGTCATTGAATCAGCCTTTCCCAAACTTCTGACCAAGACAGATTTTGGAGACTATAGGTACTTTTATGTTGTGTAGCTATTCAGAAACCTGGACCTGAAGCAAAGTGTCACCCTCCCACTGAAAGTGTCTCACACCCCTTCCCCTGGCGCGACATTCCGTTTGACCTGGTAATCAGTGCAGTAGGAGAACTTTTCTGGCAGGTAAGTAGGCAGCACCAAAGTACTAATCAGAGACAATCAGCTAGGAAGGAACCTGCTATAGAATTTAGCAAACTCTATAGGAATGGTGTCCTGCCTAGGGTGCCGTCTCTTTTAGTTCTCTTGTGCCTTACATAGATAGGAAATATCCTATAATACATCATAATGATCCTGCCAAAATAGCATTCTAATCACCCTGGCCAGGCAATTCCTCTCTGAACAAGAGGAACAGCCAACCGCAGCTGTACGTTTTGGCCTTGTTGGGCCTCATCAGTGAGGAGTTACTGATCTTTCTAGGCACTGTGAGCAAGGGGTCCACTGCTGGTTTCTCCTATTACCCATGGAGTGACTAATTCTAAGGTCAATTTGCATTTTTAGAGTGGATGTCAGAGACGTTCAACTTGAAACAAGCCTGCAATAGAAATTTGTAGGCTCTCTAGGAGTGGTGTCCTACCCAGGGTGCAGTCTCTTTTAGCTCACTAATGCCTTACACAGAGAGGAATTATCCTAAAGTACATTATACTGATCCTGTGAAAACAGCAATACAGCTATGAAAAGCCAGTCAATTCCTCTCTGAACAAGAGAAGCAGCCAACCAGAGATGTACATTTTGGTCTTGCTGGGCCTCATCAGTGAGGTGTAGCTGATGTCTCTAGGCACTGTGAGCAAGGGGTCCACGTTTTCTATTCACTTTTTACCCTTAGGGTGACCAAACCCAAGGGAAATTTGCATATGCAAAACTACTGGTCAGAGCTATAGAATTTTGTAGGCTCTATAGGAATGGTGTACTACCCAGGGTGCAGTCTCTATAAGAATGGTGTCCTAGCCAGGATGCAGTATCTTTTAGCTCACTAGTGCCTTACACAGAGAGGAAATATCCTAAAGTACATTATACTGATCCTGTGAAAACAGCAATACAGCTATGAAAAGCCAGTCAATTCCTCTCTGAACAAGAGAAGCAGCCAACCAGAGATGTACATTTTGGTCTTGTTGGGCCTCATCAGTGAGGTGTAGCTGATATATCTAGGCACTGTGAGCAAGGGGTCCACATTTGTATTCACCTATTACCCTTAGGGTGACCAAACCCAAGGGTAATTTGCATATGAAAAACTACTGGTCGGAGACACTCAACTAGGAATGAACCTGCTATAGAATTTTGTAGGCTCTATAGGAATGGTGTCCTACCCAGGATGCAGTATCTTTTAGCTCACTAGTGCCTTACACAGAGAGGAAATATCCTAAAGTAGATTATACTGATCCTGCCAAAATCGCAACCCAACCACGAAGTGCCAGACAATTCCTCTCTGAACAAGAGAATCAGCCAACCCAGGCGTACGTTTTGGCCTTGCTGGGCCTCGCCAGTGAGGTGTAGCTGATCTCGCTATGCACAGGTAAGTAGGTAGGAAGGACTGGTGGGCAAATCTCACTCTAGACTTATTCCTTGTTCTGTCTATTCTCCCACTCTCTATGTTTCTACCCTCTCCTGATTTTTCTCCCATTTGCCCACTCTCTCCTCATTTCTCCATCTCTGCCATGTTCTCTCCAGGGTCAGATTTAAATCACAGGTGCCACTAGACAAAGCGCCCAAGTTACTCTTATCTCCACTTGTGGCCCCATCATACCATCACATGACCCACCCACATTGCCATCCACTGTTCCCTAAAAAAATGAAAATATTCTTAGTCTGAGAGGTCAAAACAAGAATCTCTGTGGTGAGCTATTTATTCCAAGGCCTGATCAGGTGACCAGGGGACACCCCTCGAGATCAGAGGAAAGAAGGTTTAAACTTCAGCAGAGGAAGGGTTTTCTTACGGTAAGGTCTGTTAAATTGTGGAATTCATTGCCCATGGAGGTGGTTATGGCAGATACAATGGATACATTTAAGAGAAGATTAGATACATTTCTTTCCAAAGGGAACATATAGAGTTGTACTGTTTATCAGTAGGCAGATCAGGAAGGTCTGATAAAGACTAACTTAATTGGTAGCAGGAAAGCTATATAATTCTCAGTTACTGGGGTATGAGGCGAAGGTTGAACTTGATGGACTTGTGTCTTTATTCAACCTAATTTACAATGTTACTATGTATCACGCAAGTGCAAAAAGAAAACTTTTTTTATTTTATTAGAAACATTTTTTAGCAATCTCTCTAGCCTCCAGTCAGTTAAATAATAACCAGTAAAGTAGTATGTAACCTGATTCAGAAACACTAAAATAGCAGTGACTACAAACAACTCAAAAGGTGGGTGTGGTCAGCACAGCTGAAGCTCCTTCCCTCAGAATGTGGTGCTTTATGTAGTTGCCTCCTCTGCCTAATGTGAAATCAGTCCATTGCTCCCCTGCCCACTCTCTCTCTCATACACTCTCTTGCAATTGTGTCCCTTTGATTTCCAGCATGCCAGCTGTTCCTCTCTTCTGCACCCCCATGGATCCAAATTTTGTTTCAAATCAATTTGGATCTGAAATTTACTCCAGATCTTCTGTAGTCTTTCCCAAGTGCAGGCATCCATTCACTCTAGAATTACTTCTGGGGTAAATGCACAAATCTGCAAGCTCGGCTCCCCTGGTGTTTAGCTGATAACACTAGTGAAAACATAAAATGTGGAACAAACCCAACGCAGAAAGCACTTGTGGGTAAAATAAGGGATGTATTTATACATGACCTGTTCAGCTATCACCTGATTATGGAGCTATCAACCAAGAGAGGAGGAGCCAAAATTTCTCATATTACATACAAAGAAATATAAAATATATGCTGGTGAACTCAAAATACCGTTTATTAATAGTGTTCCATTATTTTTGTTCAGGTCACCCTTAATATGTAATTTAGATTCTACAGATAAGTAATATATAGTTAAACTTGCTTCTCATAATCAGAACAACAGACAGACAAACATATTATGCATAAACATTTCCATAAATATACATTTAAACTCAACATTCACATTTTATGACTACGCGCAATCATCATCTCCCACATGGACTATTGCAACATTTTTCTGTCTGGCATTCCTGCCTCCCATCTCCATCCACTTCAATCTATACAGAATGCTGCAGCACGAATTACTCTTCTGTCACCTAGGTTTGTCCCTGCCCCACTCCTCCTCAAACCTCTCCAATGGCTGCCTATCAAACTCTGGATATCCTACAAAATCTTACTTCTCTCTTTCAAGACACTTCTCTCCTCTACTCCTGCTTACATTTCCACTCTGATCTCCCGTTAAACCCCATCCTGCCACTTACGTTCAGCCAATGACTGTCTTCTCTCAGCTCCTTTTGTCTCTACAGCTCTGTCACTTATCAAACCTTTTTTTCTCATTGCTCCGTATCTATGGAATGCTCTACCATCCAACCTGCACCACTGCATCCCTCTGATAACCTTCAAATCTCACTTAAACACGCACCTCATGGATAAAATCTCAACATGCACTGATGTTGTACAATGAACGTTGTTATAAATTATTTACTTTACTGATGTCCTTTATCATCATCAGAACTAGCACTGTATTCAGCACTTGACCCTTATGTACTCTGTATGTCTCCCATTACCACTTTAGATTGTAAGCTTTCAGGCAGGGACCTCCCACCCAGTGTTTCACTCTACAAAGTACCTGTAACTCTGTATTGTTTAAACCCTGAAATTGTAAAGAGCTGCGTACACTTGTGGCGCTATATAAATAAACATATTCATTCATTCATTTTGTCAAAGTCTTTATAAAAAACAAGGGGCACATTAAGTGGATGTCCAAGGCACCCTGGTTGAGAACCACTCCATTGGTTCCATATGTGCATTGTCAGGAGAGCAGCAATAATTACATCTTGGCTACATATACGAAGTAAACAGAAGGAAAGTGTGTGCATCAGATCCTGACCTTTACAAATAAATAACCCGTCACTATAAATAATTGAGGTTTAGTTATATATTTTTGGCTAAAAGCATAAAAAGCATGCCTGCCCCATCAAGGCATTCCCATATTAAGGCAAGTCCCTGTCTGCCTCCAATCTGTGAACATGTATTTAACCCTTTAAGGACCGGCCGCGCACGCACGGTACGGTCACTTAAGGACCAGGGACCATTTTTTTTTCAGAATCCGATTCCGGACTCCCCGAACGGCGTGCAGCCGAGTGGGGAGCCTGAAATTCCATGACGGCCCAGGACCATCATGGGTCCTTAATGAATGAAATTAAAAAGCAGCAATACCACCCTTGCCCCTACTGTGAACAAAGCCCTTGTGGGGGAAATAAGGGAGGTATTTATACCTTCCCTGTTCCGCTATCACCTGATTATGGATATACAAACCAAGAAAGGAGGAGCCAAAACTTCCCAAATTACATAGAAAAAAATATAAAATCTACAGGTTCCTGGCAAGCTGAATATAGTTTTTAACAATAATTTTCAAATAGTTACTGTGGAGAAGCCACAGTAATTTTTTAATGAATTTGCTCTAATGGGAAGAGAGTTAAAAAAAAAAAAAGCCATCTCCAAAAGGCTCCTATCACAATTTGTGGGAGCCAGAAAACTGACCCATCTCAGCTGGAACACAACCTGGAAGTCTGTTGCTTTCAGCCACAAACTCCACATTACCTATAGACATGCTATAGGGCTTTCATGCCTAAATCACCATGTCTATAGGGACCTACATGACATAGGGCAGGAACTGTACATCGCAATACACTACAGATACACCAGGGGGAGCATTTGTTCACATATCTGTTTTGTTCCGCTGCTGTGTGCGCCGAGGCTTGCAAAGCCGCCAAGGTATGGTAATCAGGTCTGCCAAACAGAGCAACTGTCCAATGAAAATTGCCCTTTGATTCAGTGGGATTTTGGGAAATGACGAGACAGAAAAGAGTTGTACGAGCTATCATTTTCTTGCATTTATACAGTAGACAATATATGTATTTATTCATCCATGTTTATTAATCCACTAAAAATTTGAGAAATGTCAATTTACTCTTCTCAGTAAACCGCTTTTGAAGAAATAAAATAAATATCTGTTGTTTTTTTGACCATTATACAACTTGTATTAAATACCAGCTGCTACTGCAGATTGAAAATCTTTTTTATTTTCTTCCACTTTCCCCCAAAAGTCCCAAAATATTTCAGCATCAGTTATTGTCACAAGTAAAACCTGTTCTGTACACCATCTTTTGCTCTGCTGTATCATTCTTCTATACTTCTCAGTGATGTCATACCCTGTGCTTGTCATTGATATCATTCCTCTGTACTTCTCAGTGATGTCATACCCTGTGCTTGTCAGTGATTTCATGCATCTATACTTGTCAGTGATGTCATACCCTGTGCTTGTCAGTGATGTCATATCTCTGTGCTTGTCAGTGATATCATTCTTCTATACTTGTCAGGGATGTCATACCCCTCTGTGCTTGTCAGTGATATAATGCTTCTATACTTGTTAGTGATGTCATGCCTCTATGCTTGTCCGTGACATAATTTGTCTGTGCTTGCCAGTGATGTCATGCCTCCATGCTTGTCAGTGATGTGATATCTCTATGCATGCCATTGATGTCATGCCTCTATGCATACTAGAGATACCATGTCTCTATGCTTGCCAATTATATAATTTTTCTATGTTTGCCAGTGATGTCACGCCTCAGTGCTTGTCAGTGATATCATGTCTGTGTGCATGCCAGTGATGTCATGCCTCTGTGCTTGCCCCAATAATTGCCAGTTTGTAACTTATTCCTACCAGCATACACATTCATAAGGAGATAAACTGAGCAAATATTTTTTCGAATTCAGTTTTACAAAATTGAATTGTCAAGGAGAAGGTCGCTGGTACAGCAGATGTGCTGAAATAGCAGTAACTAATTCAGAAGCAGCAAGGAGGGCTGACATCATTATCGACTGTGCTAGGAGGCTCAGTAAACACATAAATCACAAAATAATCTAGGAAATACAAGTCAATATGTTTATGAAGCAAAGCACAATTTTAATTTTCCTTTGAGTATTAGGCGAGTTCCTCAGGAGAGTTTGTTAGGTTTGGAAAAGACAAGAGCATTTTCTTTTTTACAACACGGCTGGTAACCCCTCACTGCTCTGTGATATAGCAACTCAATGGCTAACCACTTGTGACGGGTTTGTTAGGAGGGTGCTCTAGTACATAGCAGATTAGACAGGGGACTGGGAGAGGGATATTGTTCCCACCTGTCTGACCTTACATAATCCAGCCCAGGAAAGCAAGTGATCTTCAGCCACTTTTCTTGGGCTTCTCATATCTTCAATTTGTGGTCATTATAGAGCTTTTTTTCAGAGCACCAAAAGGACCAAAAGTGACTGTAGAATTGATCAGCTGTCAAATATTTGCCAAATCAGAAAACTCCCAATTAGCAAATATTATTTTGTGCAATGGATATGATAATCCCTTTTGGAGCGTTCATTTGAATTCAGTTACCCAGAACTCCACTGGATGCAATTAAGAGAGTATACAATGGTTCGAGTACAGTCTACACTTATATTTGCTTTCACAAAATAAAGTTGCATGGTCCTATACTTGTAAACAGAAGCACCAGTACATATCGGTGCACAGCTTCTGAAAACCAATCTCTGTACATCACCCCTACAGCTGGGTGTAGGAACAGGAACAATTTTGCTCTGATTTATTCTGCACCAACCTTGAACATAGAAGCTTGTATCGTGAATGAGTAGGAGTGCCTCAGTTGGTTAATTGTCTCACTCGTAAGACAAGACACTGGCAGGGAAGCTGTGAAAACCTGCTACAATTACCAGTGTAAGCTCCTTGTGACCTTAGGGCAGCAAGAAACCTAGATTGTAAGCTTTATGGGACAGGGGATCACTGTTCTTGAAAAATTCTATTTAAAGCACTATATAAGAATATACATATTATTATATAACATGAGTCTTGGTCCAATGGAACAGCATGCCCCAAAATGCCCGTACCCAACTTTTGGCAAGCGTGGTACATTTTGTATCTTATGTACACAAAAAAACAGGAGTAATTCTGTATCAAGCTGCTTGTACACATGGGCACAAATAAAACAATTCCCCTTGACAAGGAGGGGGCTGTTAACCCTTTGAGTGCCAGAAAGGCATCCAAAACACATGGCGATGCAACGCTTTGGATATCTCTCTGGCAGTCAAGGAGTTAAAGTGGAACTTTCACCTTAATTCATGTTTGCATATTTGAAAACTGCATTAAAAACTGCCTATATGTCATATTTACCAAAAGTTCATCATATGTATAATTTAGAAGATATTCACATTTTTATTTCTGTCCAAAGTGAAAGTGAAAACTCCCTGGTACTGCACAAAGCTTCATTCTCATAGGAAACATCCTTGAAACCTTCATTAGCATATGACATGTCACTGGAACGACTTCATCAGCATATGTAATGCCATTGATTTTCTTAATTCATATATGAAAACATCACTGATACTGAACAGTGCCACAATTAGCATACATTAGCATATAAGAAAAATGTAAATATTTCCTGAACTGTACATTTGTTGGCCTTTTGGGTAACATGACATATAGGCAGTTTTCGAGCAGTTTTCAAATATGCAAACTTGAATTAAGGTGAAAGTTCCAATTTAAGCGTTCTTTATGCATATGTTTTACCCAAAACTGTAGTTTTACTGTGTCCATCCAGACATCTGTGAACATATAGTTGTCCCTTACATCCATTTGGTCTCTTCAATGCGTGCAGAAATGCTGACAAAGTGATTGTTTCTCTCTGTACTATAATAGTGTAATTACTACCATAAAATCTCAGGTATAATACGCATCTGTGTATAATACGCAGGCATATATTATGCCCAAGATTTTAGGGGAAAACAAGGGTGCCTATGTATAGTACGCACCCTTCTTTTCCCCTCTTAAGAAAAAAAAAATTAAGCCTTCGAGATCCCTTCCCTGCCTCCCCCGGAGCTATCTGCTTCTAAAATACCATTTACTTACGTAAAAATTCAAGTCCCCGCATTTTCCCCATTAGCAGGCAACATATAACCCATGTTAATATTCCCTGCGGGCAGCATGCTTCCATTCGCCGCCCGCTTCCTTCCAGCTATGGTATTGCCCTGTGAGGACCTTCAGAAGCGGGTGGCGAATGGAAGCATGCCGCCTGCAGGGAGTATTGATATCTATTATATGTTGCCTGCTAATAGGGAAAATGCAGGGACTTGAACTTTGAAGTAATTAAATTGTATTTTAGCAGCGGATAGCGCAGGGGGAGGGAGGGAAGGGGTCTGGCAGGCTTAAAGGGATAGTAATACTTCGTTTTATCTTTACTTTATTTTGTAGGCATTAAAAAAGCATGAAGAACGATATGTCTTATCTCTCAAACCTTTATGGTTTAAGAGATATTCACAAGCAAAGTTTCCCCTCCTTGTTCAGTCAGATCAGAAGGGAGGTGCCCAGGTAGACTGCAGAGAGGGACAATCTTCAGTTATGATAAGGGAAAAACCTGAAAAACTTGTCAAGGGGGGCAGGGCTTTCATTGTTCTCATAGGAAGAAGATTGTCCCCTTCTGTTATCTGTCTGGTCTATGGACTGCATTCCACATCTGAGAAGAGATGGCTTACACTAGGTAAAAGGGGCGGGAGGGGATACTTTGCTTGTGACTATCTCTCAAACCATAAAGGTTTGAGAGATAAGACTTAAATCATTCTTCATGTTTTTTTAATGCCTACAAAATAAAATAAAGTTAAAATGAAGTATTACTATCCCTTTAATTAAAAAAAAAAAAAAAAAAACTCTCGGGTATAATACGCACCTCCACTTCACATAAGTTGAAGTGGGGTAAAATTGTGCGTATTATACCCGAGATTTTACGGTATTTGTTTTTGCCAAATTACGGTGACGGAGAGACCTACGGGACAAATTCACTGAATCTGAAAGCAATTGTAACCAGAGCCAGGGATTTTTTTTCAACCTATTAATAAATGACACATTTGCTGGAGCATTTTTAATGAGTTTGTATTATTCCGCTGTAAACGGAAAATATTAACCCTTTGAGTGCCAGAGAGGTATCCAACACATTGCGTTGGATACCTCTCTGGCACTCAAAGGGTTAAAGGAGAACTACCATGTGTTAATAGTAAACCCCCACTTACTTTAACTGTGACCAGAAAACTCTAATGGCCCCTAAGAAGTTTGGCCTTGTGCTTTTTTGAAGAAATAACATCTTCAGTCAGAGCTGGATGCTATGTCCATGGACACATGCAACAAGATCACAGGACCTCACATTCTTCTTACTGCACTTGGTAACTTTAACCATTTAAAGGAGCAGTAAACTTTCGTAAGAAAAAATATATATTGTATGATGTTTCATGTTGAGTAAAATAAGGGTTCTCCCACTGCCGAGAGATACATATTTCCAGAGTTATTACTGTTTAAACCTGTGTTTTTTTACATTAGCAGTGCCCTCTAGTGGTCAAATTCTAATTAGTTATTCTGTTACATTCTAATGGAGAGGAAAGTCAGTGACATACAGTTCTCCATAGAATGGGGTAGAAACTGCTGAGTCACTTCCTGTCAGTTAGAACTATCAGGAAGTAAACACAGTAAATTCACTTCCTGTCAGAACTATCAGGAAGTAATCGCACAGTAAATTCACTTCCTGTCAGTTAGAACTATCAGAAAGTAAACACAGTAAATTCACTTCCTGATTATTTGACCTATTATAAAGTTTGAGTAAAACAACTGACAGCGGTTTGAGTAGCCTTGTTTTACTCAGCAGGAAAAGTCCTATAACATGTAGGTTTTCATAAAAAGTTTACTACTTGTTTAAGGATCATGCTTTACAATATGTTGCTCACCCCCTGTGGTTCTTAAAGGGTTTAGTATTCTACCCAATTCCTTCTGAAAAACCTGCCAACATCTGTCATATCCGCTTCCATTGACCTAATAACTAGGATTGACTGAAGAAGTTATGTCTTGAACAAAGACGCAAAGCCAAACTTCATAGGGGCCATTAGGATTTTCTGCCATAGTAATATAAGTGCGTGTAGGGGAGAAGTTATTATTAGAAGGTATTAGTTCTCATTTAAGCCTGACACACTCAATAGTCTCTTGTAATGATCCTTACCTGTGTAAAGCACTGAGCACATCCCTGCAATCTTATTGGATTGTTATCACGGTGCCCGTGATTGCTGCCTTTCTCTGTCAGTTACATGAAGGGGCTTTCCATTGGCTGCCTGCCTACAGCCCGCCCTGTATTGCCTATTTAGACTGAGCTTGGGCACCCTTTGGTGGCCCTTTCGTGTCGTCTCTATGTCGCCTGCACCTGCATTGTGTTCCTGAGCTTCCTGGGCCGTGTTTCCTTTTTGGCTCTCCTGTGATCGCCTGAGTTCCTGCCTGACAGCTTCCTCGGTTCCAGCTTCCGTTCCTGATCCAGTTGGGGTTGCTGTTTCTGCTGCTGCTCCTGCTGCCGTTCCTGATCCAGTTGCCTGCCATGGTGATTCAGTTCCTGTCCTGATCGGCTGTGTTCCTGCTCCTGGATTGCCTGCAGAGTGTCTCTCTCTCCTCCTGTCGCTGGGGTGACATTTTCACTCTCTTGTATGTTACTCCAGTACGCGGGTACTGGTTCGCTTCATCTACAACCGGCTGCTGGTTGCACCGGTAGAGGTCATGTTACTCCAGTATGCGGGTACTGGTTCGCTCCACGTTAACCGGCTGCTTGCTCAGTCCTAATCAGCACCAGTAGAGATTGTGTCACTCCAGTATGCGGATACTGGTTCGCTCCTCGTTAACCGGCTGCTTACTCAGACCTTAACAGCACCGGTAGAGATTGTGTTACTCCAGTACACGGGTTCTGGTTCGCTCCACGTTAACCGGCTGTTTGCTCAGTCCTAATCAGCACCGGTAGAGATTGTGTCACTCCAGTACGCTGGTACTGGTTTGCTCCACGTTAACCGGCTGCTTACTCAGACCTTAACAGCACCAGTAGAGATTGTGTTACTCCAGTACGCGGGTACTGGTTTGCTCCACGGATGCTTGTTCAGTCCTAGACAGCACCGGTAGTGTTTGTGTCTCCCCAGTATGTGGGTACTGGTTTGCTCCATGTACGACCGGCTGCTGTTGCACCGGTAGAGGTTATGTCACTCCAGTACGCAGGTACTGGTTCGCTCCACTTAAACCGGCTGCTTGTTCAATCCTAGACAGCACCGGTAGAGATATTCTGTCACTCCAGTACGTGGGTACTGGTTCGCTCCATATTGAACCGGCTGCTTGTTCAGTCCTAGACAGCACCGTTGGTGTTGGTATCTCTCCAGTACGCGGGTACTGGTTCGCTCCATTTGCACCGGTGGCTTGTTCTGCCCAGTTAGCTCCGGTAGTGATTGTGTTCCTCCAGTACGCGGGTACTGGTTCGCTCCTGGTACACTGGCTGTTTATTGCACCGGTAGAGGTTGTCACTCCCGTACGTTGGTACTGGTTCACTCCTTTGTTGCATTGGGAGCTTATTACAGCTTGAAAGCCCAGCAGGCCTCTGTTGTCCATCATATGTGACTGGTTGTTACATCTTTGGCCAGTCACTGAGGTCAACTTTGCCTATGTTCCAGTCTTACAGTCTAAGGCTGCCTTGCCCGGTATATTGGTAAGGCCGGTAGAACCTATCTTGTCCTGTGCTAACTAAGGTTGCCTTACCCGATATTGGCAAGGCCGGTAGAGCCTCTATACTCGTTGTCCAGTGTTTAGGCTGCCTTGCCCGGTATATTGGCAGGGCCGATAGAGCCTCACTATTCGGTGTACCAGTCTCAAGGCTGTCCTGCCCGGTATATTGGCAGGACTGGTAGAGCCTTTTTGCCTCGTGATACTAGCCTCCCAGGCTGCCTTGCCTGGTATATTGGTAAGGCCGGTAGAACCTATCCTGTCCTGTGCTAACTAAGGTTCCCTTACCCGGTATTGGCAAGGCCGGTAGAGCCTCACTACTCGGTGTACCAGTCTCAAGGCTGTCCTGCCCGGTATATTGGCAGGACCGGTAGAGCCTTTTCTCCTCGTGATACTAGCCTCCTAGGCTGCCTTGCCTGGTATATTGGTAAGGCCGGTAGAACCAATTCCATCCTGTACCAACCTATGGTTGCCTTACCCGGTATTGGCAAGGCCGGTAGAGCCTGTCCTACATTCTGTTACCACTACGCTCTATTATTGTGTATTGTGTTTAAATGTCGAATGTGAATACTACCCGCAAGGGTTCCCTTTAAACTTTTCAATAAAGTTGTGTTTTTATCTTAACTCTGTGTCTGAGAGTCATAACAAACCGTGACAATTGTATAACGCATTGATTCTCAACCAGGGCCCCATGGCACTTTGGTGTGTCAGGAATATCCACTTAGGGTGCCCCATCAATTCTATAGAAACTTTGAAAAAATGTGAATACTGACTTTCAAAATGTATAATTTTTTAAATGTTTCTACATAATATGTTTTTGTTATTCAGATTGTGAGACATAAAAAAGAACCCAAATACATTCCCACCCACTCACCATCTTCGTTCTGCACATGACCTTCTCCTCTCCACAGCTCTTATTACCTTATTGCATCCTCCCACTCCCGCCTACAGGACTTCTCCCGCGCTGCACCTCAGCTCTGGAATTCCCTCCCCTGCCCTATCAGACTCTCCTCCAGCCTTCAGATCTTCAGGAGCTCCCTGAAGACTCACCTCTTCAGGGAAGCCTATCAACTGTCTCCATAACCATTATCACCAAGAACCACCCCTTCCCTGATCCACTGCACTCACCAGCACTTCTCTCTCCCACTCACTGATTGGCAGTTCATGTGGCAGGAGACACTTACACCCAATAGAACTTACTCCTTCTGTGTCCAGCCTTCCTTCCTCTAGGCTGTAAGATCTCACCAGCAGGGGGCCCTCTAATCCTTCTGTTCTCCACATTTGATTTATACTATTTAATATCTCTGTATGTCTATTCCCTATTGTACAGAGCTGCGGAATCAGTTGGTGCTATATAAATAAAGCACCAATTCTCCATTACGTGATTGATAAATGACCTACAAAATGTTAGGTGTACCCCGAAATTTCCAGACTACATGTTAGGGGTTACCTTCAACAAAAAAAGGTTTAGAACTACTAGTATAATGCTTGTATTTACTCTTACAGACTCAAGTCTGCTTCCACCTCTCTATTAATAATATCTCTGACTATCTCTCACTTCACTCTCACGTTTTTTCTCTCTCCCTTCCCAATCTGTCTGTCTTTCTCCCCCTCCCAACCCTAACTCCCCCTCTCCTTGTCCACCTTTCTCATTTAGTCCCCTCCCTGTGCTCACTCCTACACCATCTCACACTGTGACAGCTGTATTAGAGAAACACATGTTCACATAATTACTCATAGAAACAGACAATTTCACTGCAGATAAGAACCGATCATCCCATCTGATTTATCCATTTCTTATTTACGTAAAGTGAGAGTAATGTTTCATAATAAAAGCAGCTCTAATTAATCATCATAGTATTTGGACTTTGGAGAGTGTTATTTCATTACTGTCAGAGTTGTAGTTCAAGAGTAATTCAATGATAAAGTATCCCCCTCCCGCCCCTTTTACTGATGTAACACTGTTCAACCAGAGCAGAAGGGAGGTGCCCAGGTAGATTGCAGAGAGGGACAATCTTCAATTAAGATAAGGGAAAAACCTGAAAAACTTGTCAAGGGGGGCAGGGCTTTCATTGTTCTCATAAGAAGAAGATTGTCCCCTGCTGTTATCTGTCTCGTCTATGGACTGGATTCCACATCTGAGAAGAGATGGCTTACACTAGGGAAAAGGGGCGGGAGGGGAAACTTTGCTTGTGAATATCTCTCAAACCATAAAGGTTTGAGAGATAAGGCTTATATCGTTCTTCATGTTTTTTTAATGCCTACAAAATAAAATAAAGATAAAACAAAGTATTACTATCCCTTTAACAAGAACTCTGACTTTTCTACTTTTCTGCTTTTTTGAGATGATTAGGTCCTGTTCACATAGATGACATCAGCACAGTGTTAATAACACTTCACTAAATGCTCCCTTGTGAAATAAATATCCCCTAGTAATGCTTTTCACACCGCCAATCTTTACTACACGTAACGCAGCATAAGCATCTTACCACAACTTGGACACACCTGAGCACCTTCAAGCCCAATCCCAAGATGAGTATCAAAGAGGGAAGGGGACGGAAGTGTTCAAATGATGTCATTTGAATAATAATGTAGGTGAGGTTTAATCAGGGTAGGTGGGATTAGCAGGTGGAAAGGAGGTCAGGGAACAGGCGTGGGAGCAGGAAGTGGGTAGAGTTAATAGGGAACGCTACAAGTTACAGAATCTGACACCGTCCCCATAGACCTGGTCATTAAAGGGATAGTAATACCTTTAAAAAAAACGCAGCTCCGATTGATCCTCCTATAACCTGGGCCATGAAATGCTGTATTTCCATGTTTTCCGTTTGGTAGTTCAACAGTTATTCAATGCTAAAGGATCCCCCTCCTGCCCCTTTTACCTCCCCTCATATTTAGAATCTGGTCATGGGCCCAGACAGCGCTCAGCGAGGGACAATCTTCAGACACTGAGTATAAGTAAAACCCTGCCCTCTTGATAAAGGACGGCAGTATTTCCTTATACTCACTGAAGATTGTCCCTCGCTGCGAGCTGTCTATCCAGAGAGGAAGCTTGACATAGGGGACAGGGGAGGAAGGGGGATCCTTTAGCATTGAATTACTCTTGATCTACCAAATGAAAAATCCGGAAATACAGTGTTACATGGCCCGCTTTATAGGAGGAACAATCTGAGTTGTATTTTTTAAGGTATTACTACCCCTTTAAAGAGATAGTAATGTTTCATAATAAAAGCAGCTGTAATTAATCATCATAGTATTTGGACTTTGGAGAGTTTTATATCAATTCTGTCAGAGTTGTAGTTCAAGAGTAATTGAATGATAAAGTATCCCCCTCCCACCCCTTTTACTGATGTAACACTGCTCAGCCAGATCAGAAGTGAGGTGCCCAGGTAGACTGCAGAGAGGGACAATCTTCAGTTAAGATAAGGGAAAAACCTGAATAACTTGTCAAGGGGTCAGGGCTTTCATTGTTCTCATAGGAAGAAGATTGTCCCCTGCTGCTATCTGTCTGGTCTATGGACTGCATTCCACATCTGAGAAGAGATGGCTTACACTAGGAAAAAGGGGCGGGAGGGGAAACTTTGCTTGTGAATATCTCTTAAAGGGATAGTAATACTTCGTTTTAACTTTATTTTATTTTGTAGGCATTAAAAAAACATGAAGAATGATATAAGTCTTATCTCTCAAACATTTATGGTTTATGAGATATTCACAAGCAAAGTTTCCCCCTCCCACCCCTTTTACTGATGTCACACTCTTCAGCCTGAGCAGAAGGGAGGTGCCCAGGTAGACTGCAGAGAGGGACAATCTACAATTAAGATAAGAGAAAAACCTGAAAAGCTTGTCAAGGGGGGCAGGGATTTCATTGTTTTCATAGGAATAAGAGTGTCCCCTTCTGTTATCTGTCTGGTCTATGGACTGCATTCCACATCTGAGAAGAGATTGCTTACACTAGGTAAAAGGGGCGGGAGGGGGAAACTTTGCTTGTGAATATCTCATAAACCATAAATGTTTGAGAGATAAGACTTATATCATTCTTCATGTTTTTTTAATGCCTACAAAATAAAATAAAGTTAAAACGAAGTATTACTATCCCTTTAAACCATAAAGGTTTGAGAGATAAGACTTATATTGTTCTTCGTGTTTTCTTAATGCCTACAAAATAAAATAAAGATAAAACGAAGTATTACTATCCCTTTAAGTCTGAAAACGAAATCATCTGGGACAAATCAGGAGATCTACCAGGTATGAACTTGGATGCATGTGCTGGGTACGTCCAGGTCTGAAAGTCTTCCTAAGAAGATTCCAATGGGAAATGTTTATATTCTGTGAATCCTGCAAAAGCTGTCATGTGTACCCCTGTGAATTTGATACCCACTATCAAAGATTCATTCCGGAGAACCAATCCAGAGCGAAATGAGCCATAGGGGCAATTATTATTATCTTCTCAGATAAAGTCTTAATAGAATATTGGTGTTTGTAATTGATTTATAGTAAACGTGCTGCAGGTCTAGGCAAATCAGATGCATACAAAAGCAGGACAAAATGATGCTGCAGAGATCGGTGCTGGGTTACTTCCCTCCAACACTGCTCAGCATCAAAGTAGACCTGTTCAGACACAGAGTAGCCCTATTACTTTAATTTGTAACACTGTTAATATATAACTTTTATTTGTGTTTATTAAAAAGGAATTAACCTTTTAAAGTGTTAACGCAGTCTGTCTTTATAGTGTTAGTATAATTAAAAAGCTTGGTGACTGAGGATTTACATTTCCTTGTCAGAATCCCAAGCACAGTGATTAAAGGGTTAGTAATGCTTAAAATGTAAGAAAATATATGGTGTAAAGTTTATCCCCCTGAGTAAAACAAGGGTACTACCACTGCTGAGAAGTGTTTTATTAAAAACTAGTTGAACAGCCCGTTACACGGGCCACAGTGCCTCTGGCAGCCGGTCGCGGGACAGTCACGCGCAGCGGAGACTGCCCGCGCCATTGCCCAGCTCTGTATCAGCCGCGGCGCGGGCAGTCTGTACTGTGCATGACTGCCGCACGCGCAGCAGTGTCTACTGCGCATGTCCGGCGTTACACACAACTTAGCAAATTATTATATAGGATGATTACAGCTAAAACTTGATTGTTTTAGGTGCACTGTCACAGTGGCCTGAAATTGTACAGTGGTGCTGCTGCTACACGATCCTATGGACAGCTCTGGTCTGTAGAACATAACTCTCCATAGGATGGTGTAGCAACAGCACCACTGTACAATTTCAGGCCACTGTGATATTGCACCTAAAAAAATTCAAGTTTGAAGCTGTAATCATTTTTAATAAAACATTTCTCAGCAGTGGGAGTACCCTTGTTTTATTTGGGGGAGTAAACCCTACAACATATTTTTTTACATCTTAAGTACTACTATCCCTTTAAATCCTTCCAGAAGCAAGTGTTAAAAACATATATTTCAAGGTTGTGCCTGTGAAGAGTGCCTTAGTCTGGATTTGTTAGAAACGATATATGTTTGAAACATGTATCATTGTTGCTGTTTTCATTATTTTAATCCTTTTTATTGTATCGGGTGTGTATCAGCTGGTTACAGAATTGCTCCCTTAGCAGGATTCCTACTTGAGGAATGCTCGTAATGTGGGTTATGATTTAACCCCTTGCCTGCTTACTTATAGTAGTGTCTCTTTAATCATTCATGCCAAGTTTGATCAGCAGTATTACTGGAAATAGGATAGATTCAACAGAGAGGAAACCCTGAAGCGCATCCTAGCTGACAAGCGCTATGTTAAACCGGAACGTCTCTAGTTACATTTGAAAGGGATATCGTTTAGATGAGAGCGTGAAAAAGCAGCAATCTTGTTAGATCATTTAGATTAATTTGCTGATCTTATCACAAGTACCAAGTTAACCCCTTGCTTATTGCCCAACGCGTTTCGCGTTTCGCTGTGGGCAACCACAGCTTCATCAGGGGCTAACAGTGTTCAGTATAAAATATATGCACGCTATGAATAAAGACAGACTGCGTTAACACTTTAAAAGGTTAATTCCTTTTTAATAAACACAAGTAAAAGTTATATATTAACAATAAGGCTACTCTGTACAGGTCTATTCTGATGCTGAGCAGTGTTGGAATGAAGTAACCTAGCACCGATCTCTGCAGCATCATTTTGTTCTCCCTTTGTATGCCTCCCAGATAAAGGTAAGTGTAGTTTATTATTAAGGACCATTGACAACCTCAAATGTGATGCTACAAAAATATATGAATACAGATATTAATATTAAATAACAGTATTTATTAATACAAAAAAAACAGTTAAAAATCATAATCCACTATCTCTCAAATCTTAAATCTAAAATATTGATATCAGAAATATGGGTAACTTTCATTAAACATCACAATATGTTAATGACAGCCCCAATCTATAATCACATCAATAAAATAAAATAAAATAAAATAAAATAAAATATAAATGTTAGAAATTGGGGGACCTCAGATGAACACTATAATTTGTTTATTCTATTTATTTAAAATATATTATGAGGGGTTTTGGTATTTGCTATTTTTTAAAATTCCAATAACAGGACGTTTTTTCTGGCAGCAGCAGCTTAATTTTGACATTGTGTTTCACGTAGCACCAATTCTATATCGCTATTAAAAACCATATGTTCAAAGGGCTGATGACAGAAAACTAGTAATTTCTGTCACATACAACACAACATCAGAATTGCTGGACAAAGGGGCAGGGCAAGGGAGTGGCTAAACAATTCTTCAGCATTGTATGGGACAAAGAAGATGTATGACAAATTCAGACAGGAATCGTACTTCTACGTAATATTTCCGATCACAACCAACACTCTCTGAAAATATTACTGAGCCCAACAACACCATACTTTGAAATGTCATTATAAACAACAAAAGCTATTTAACTACTTCTTTGAACATACGGCCCTAAGAATTCTTAGTGTTCCTTTAACCTTAAGAATGCCATTCGAAGGGTTAAATAAGATTAAAATTACTTCACGGAATAGCCTGTTTAACCCTTTGAATGCCAGGCGTGTGTCAAGTGCATTGCTATGCACTGGACACCCCTCCGGCACTGAAAGGGTTCGCACAGTAAAGGGAAACATTTGTCACTTTTAATGTTATATTTGTGTAAAGAGGCTGACGTTTTACCTGTATCTTTCTCCTGTAAATCGTTTATAGTAGTTTCTATTGTAGGGTTGGAGAAAACCGAAGTAATAAAGAAAGTGTTTGTAGAATTGTTGCAAAGTGACATAAGTAACATTAAAAATGTAACCCATTAACGTCCAATGACCTGCAAGCATCATCACAACAGTTCTGGCCTTAAGGACCAGTGAGGATCCTGGCACATCTTGAAATGTTGTGATCACAATGCACCTACATGGCAGATACCATAAAGTGTGTTGGTCTTCCAGCACACCCCACCTTTGGACAGCACAGTCCTTAAGGGGTTAATTACATTTTTGCTACCTATTAAAGGGATAGTAATGTTTCATAATAAAAGCAGCTCTAATTAATCACCATAGTATTTGGACTTTGGGGAGTGTTATTTCAATTCTGTCAGAGTTGTAGTACAAGAGTAATTCAATGACAAAGTATCCCCCTCCCGCCCCTTTTACTGATGTAACACTGCTCAGCCAGATCAGAAGGGAGGTGCCCAGGTAGACTGCAGAGAGGGACAATCTTCAATTAGGATAAGGTAAAAATCTGAAAAATTTGTCAAGGGGGTCAGGGCTTTCATTGTTCTCATAGGAAGAAGATTGTCCCCTTCTGTTATCTGTCTGGTCTATGGACTGGATTCCACATCTGAGAAGAGATGGCTTACACTAGGTAAAAGGGGCGGGAGGGGAAACTTTGCTTGTGAATATCTCTCAAACCATAAAGGTTTGAGAGATAAGACTTATATCGTTCTTCATGTTTTTTTAATGACTACAAAATAAAATAAAGATAAAACGAAGTATTACTATCCCTTTAACAGCAATCAGTTGACTTTTTTTTATAAATAGCGACAATAATAAAAACAGTGTTAATCTTAACCCAAGGTATTACTTGTGTAATTGAAATATATAGTACTAGAGATGGGTGACAGTCTTGCTTTTTTTATCTGGGATTTTCCACAGAAACTCACTTTGCTGCTTTTTCCCATGGGACAAATATCCTCCTTTTTGCTAATAACTATAATTTTCCCTCAAGAATTTAGCCATGTTTCATCTATACTTTCGAGCCTCGAGAATTCCCACCACCAATAATATAGAAACTCTGAAGTTCCCGCCATGCTGCGTGTTTTTAGATGAGTAGCCGACACAAACAGGTATCTTTTGGAAATGTCGCCCACTATTGGTCGACCAAGAAAACTGTGCATTAACCATGTAACTGGGATGAAACCAGAGACCTGAGAGTCTTGCCTGCATCAAAAGGGCAAGATTCTCATGTTGCGGGCTTAAGCGGTGCTCATTTGAGCTCCCACATCAACATAAACTTATCTTGCTGATATTTGAGCACCCTCATCAACATAAACATACCCTGGTGATATTTGAGAGCCTTCATGAACATAAACATACCTTGGTAATATGTGTGTATGCCCAGGTGGACTATAGAAATCAAGCCAGTTCTGTGTGTACTCCCACTTTACTTCCCATCAGTGTCTGCTGCTCTAAATAATAATTTTAAAAAAATCATATCACCATCTGAATTGCAGGCCTGTGTCTTTGATGTTTTTTTCTTATTATGATCCGCGGACACTGTGGGGAAGGAGAGCGGGATTACGCACAGAACTGTTCTAGCTTGACTGCGACATTTCTATAGTCCACCTATGCAGATGTCCATGCACAGTGGCATAACAATAGGGGTTGCACCTGAGACCGGGCCCTGTGACCCCCTCGCCACATGCCCGCAGAAACTGTGTACCAGCTCCGGCGACCAGCACTCTAGTAATACAGAGCGCTGGGAGATTACATAATCTCACAGCGCCCTGCATTACTAAGAACCAAGCGGGAGCTTCAGCTCTGTGCCGAAGGAGGTACAGATCACGCTCATGATGCCATGCCACTAGACCACCAGGGACTCGAGGTAGGGGCATTGGGAAGATATGTATGGGGGTAATGTGGAAGGGACATTGTGAAGATATTGTGGAAATGTGGATGGAACATTGTGGAGATTGAGGGGCATTGTGGAGGCTGAGGGGCAATGTGGAGACTAAGAGTAAATGGGGAGATTGAGGGGCAATGTGGAGATTGAGGGGCATTGTGGAAGGGACATTGTGAAGATATGAGGGCAATATGGAGATTGAGGGGCATTGTTGAAGGGATATTGTAGAGATATGGGGGCAATGTAGAGATATGGGGGCAATGTGGAGATTGAGAGGCATTGTGGAAGGGACATTTTGCAGACTGAGGGGCATTGTGGAGATGGGGGTAATGTGAAGATTGAGGGGCAATGTGGAGATGTGGGGGTGACAATGTGGAGATTTGGGGGCGGCAATGTGGAAGGAGCAATGTGGAGATATATGGGGGGCCAATATGGCTGGGGGAGCCCATGGCAATTCTTGCACCAGAGCCCAGTGGCTTCTAGTTATGCCTCTGTCCATGCAGGCACTCAAATATCACCAAGGTATGTTTATGTTGATGCAGGCGCTCAAATGAACAATGCTTAAGCCCACAACATGAGAATCTCACCATTTTGATGCAGGCAAGATTCTCATGTCGTCTTTTTCATTCCGGCGACATGGTTAATGCACAGTTTAGTTGATCGCACAATAGTGTGTGACACCACAGACAGATGTGATAGAGAAGGAGAGAGAAATAAAGAGAGGAAAATAAAGTTTGAGAACTGTTGCAACTTGCCTGCTGGAGGAGGAGTTGTAGGGATGCTAATACTACTGATGTGAAGAAATCCAAAGCAGCAGCAGATAATGCTTCCATCCTCACAATATCCCCAGGGATCTGGGGTAATATTTTTAAAAGGGGAATGTTAGATGTGTCTGTATGCAGTAGCGACAAAGTGCAGATGTCTGTGCCTGATCATGTTGTTGCTTTGTCTGTGATGATGATGATTGTGATGCCAGAGGTCCCTATGTCACACTTGTCACTAGGGATGGATGGAAATTTTCGCCTCAAACCAACATCTGCCAAAATGACACTTCCAGCCTGGTGGAAAATTTCCTGCAAAAAGGGAATTATTTTTTTGGGGTGGGGTTGTTGACTGGGATTCGCAGGACAGTTAATAAACATTATGAAAAAAGTGGTACGTAACATGACAGAGACAGGGACACCTTGACATACTCTGTGACTCAGGCAGACTGATACTTGACGAGATATATTATTTTGTAGTGGATGATTTGTAGGACTTAGATTTGTTGTTAGAGACCCAAGCCCTGGAGAAAAATGTATTTATAGGACTTACACTTGTTAGGCACAAGCCCTGAGAAAACATTGATTTGTAGGCTTAGATTTCTGTTAAGCTCAAGTCCCAAGAAATATTAATTTGTAGAACTTAGACTTGCTAGGCCCAAACCCTGAGGAAACATTGATATGTAGAACTTAGGCCTAATCCCTGAGGAAACATTGATGTGTAGGATTCAGTAGGTCCAAACCCTTAGGAAACATTGATTTGTGCAGGACTTTGGCTAGTTAGCATCATAAGCCCAGAGCAATCAGAGATAATATTTATCACTTAGGCTTGTTAGCAACACAAGTCATGAGGAATCAGAGAGAATTTTTATCACTCAGGGTATTTATCACTCAGGGTTAGGACATAAACTTGTTAGAAACATGTCCCCAAAAATAGTTTTTTGTAGTCCTATAGTTTATGTTTAAATAACAATATGCCCTATTGGCCTAGTGCCTCATGGTCACAAGCCATTGGCAAGTGCCCCGGTGTCATTGCAGCATTTGTGACTGCTGTTCTTGCTGCTGCTGTTGAGTTGTTTAAAGAAGAACTACCACCCCACGTAAAGTTAAACCCCAAAAATTACCCATCTGGTGACTAGCTGAACAACAGTACTAGTCACCAGAATAATTACCTCCTTATAGATAAATTCTACTGCTCCCGAGACTGACGACTAGGCAACATCACCTTAAAAGAATCTTCGCGCCTGTACCATCAGACCCTTTCGGTACCTTACGGTACCAAGCAATGCCTCCTACAGCAGACTGGGACTGACAGAGCAGGCGTGCAGACATCACTATGCAAAGATGTCTGCGCTGTTTCCTGGCTGTCAGTCCGGGAGCTGTAGAATTTCTCTATAAGGAGGTAATTATTCTGGCAACTAGCACTATTGTTCAGCTAGTCACCAGATGGGTAATTCTTGGGGTTTAACCTTACATGGGGTGGTAGTTCCACTTTCATCAGTAGGATGATTAGGCAGCTCCAACGGAATGGGATCAGCAACCATTGGGATATGATTGGTGATGATTAGGGGTGGGCAAAAAGTGAGAAAAATTTCCCACATGACTTTTTGCAAAAAATGGCCGATTTTTTTGCTTTTTTTCACGAAAGTTTTCTCTTTTTCTTCAGTGCAAAATTTTCCTCCTTTTCGCCTGTTCCAGCAAATTTTCTTCCTACTCCAACACAATATTCTCATATTCTAACACATTTTTTGCCTAT
This sequence comes from Rhinophrynus dorsalis, assembly GCA_037306005.1. Lineage (NCBI taxonomy): Eukaryota > Metazoa > Chordata > Amphibia > Anura > Rhinophrynidae > Rhinophrynus > Rhinophrynus dorsalis. Next base: position 478,964,832 of record CM074723.1, on the reverse strand, counting down.
TTTAACACATTTTCTCCTATTGTAACACATTTTTCTCTTAGTCCAACACATGTTTTTACTTTGTTTAATATGGTGCAACATTTCCCAGCAGAATATTACTTCTTCTGAGGGCTGTAGTGGAGAAATAAGTAACTGGAAGTCAAAGTTGTGAGTCCTACAGTAACATATACCTTGAAAAATGTGTTTGCATGCAACAACCATTACTGCAGTCAGTTTTTGTACTACCACTTTACTCCCACGTCCCTGCACCGCTCCACCTTTCCTCCTTCCGCTTGTGCATTTGCTGGACATTACTCAACCACTGTTTTTACTCTCTACAGTACACAACTGATGGAGTGTGATGTCTTGCCTTGGCCCTCAACAAAATTCTCAATTTATTTTTATTTTTTAAGTTGTCCACCATATCTTATCACAGTTAGTCTCAAAAAACAAAATCAACAACTTCTTTCCCCAGACTTCCCCAGCACAGAGACAATAAAAGTAAAATCCGCAAACAATTTGGACCCCAGCTGCCTGTGTCTTGACAGTCAGTCACACCAAATTTTGGGGTATTTTGGGTTAACCTCCTTCCTCCTTTCTTCTCCCCATTGTCATTCCTGGGAACTTCCAGTTTGAGGTCTACCCGGAGGGTAGAGGGGATCCCTTCATTCTGATCGTACGTTTACGCTGTTTTGCGGGTGAGGCGAATGAATGGAAGGGATGCCATGGGTGGGTTTAATGAGAAGGATGGGCTTCCATTTTTGCTGAAGTGACATGGACGTACTGAGTGTGTGTATACAAATACGGATGACTTAGGGGTCAGACTTGATTGCTACGAGATCTCTATTTGGATCCCAGGGATGGGCAGATGAGTGAAAGGTGTTCTACACTTCCGGTTTCTTGACACGCAAGGTACATCTGGTATGTGGCACGCATAATGTTTGTCCAGAGTCGGATCCGTTGGAGGTGGATGCAATGGAGTTTTTATTAGTATAAAAGTAAGGCTGGTAACGATATAAAATATCACCTCTGATGAAGTTACAATTGTAACGAAATGCGTTAGGTGTATGGAATTTTGGTACATTTAATGTACAAATATTTTAATAAAGTACGTTTATGTATGAAGATTACCTGCCCGAGTATTGTTGATTCCTGACATCGAGAGCTGGAGATTGGAGGTTGCATTTGCAAAAATATTACGTGCTGACTTACTCAGAGGCTGGGATATCCTCTAATTCTGTGAGTACCCACCCTGAGGGGATTCTCTCAATTCTACTCAACTAGGAATAGTCCCTCTATCTGAAGGATTGCTCTCAGATGTGCTTTTGCGCTGGGTCTTTTTTTCTTGTCTTTCCTTGTTCTGCAGTTGGAACTCTGTGGAGGTCACGAGACCAGGTGACCAGGACCCTAGCAGCATTGCAAGATTAAGAACAGAAGGGACTTTGCCTAAAAAGAAGGGGTTTATGACCATTTGAGAACTATTTGTTTTTTAGCGCTCCTGGTAGAGTGAGGTGTATACCTGTTATTTAAATAGGGAACACCATCTACCTTATTTGGGATATTTTGTCCTCTGGTGCAGCAGGGGGCAGGGGAGGGTTGGAAACTTGTGGCCCAGGGGGCAAATACATTCAAGTGGCCTATTTCTATTATCGTTCCAGCCCACCCCTTTTTCTTAATTTTAAAATTGGCATTAATGTTGTGACATGTCAAGTGATACCACATAGCTTACAGTTGAAATGGTGCTACACTAGTGCACTACTACAAAGCTTACAATTTAAGTAAAGCTTACCTAGTGATACTATAGAGCTTACAAGGGAAATGGTTTATGCTACTAGTTTAGCTCCAATAGGATTGTACCTCTGTGGTATCATTTACGTAGCTCCTTTTACAGAAGCAATCGGGAGATTTAGTGAGGTGCAGTGGCCTACCAGCCCAGACATATGACCAGCCCAGGGGGCAATTGCCCTCCTGCCGCTCAGGCCAGCCCTCCCCTGGCAAAAAGGGGCGGGGCTTGATTCGAGTTTAGGGGGAAGGGCTTAAAGGTGTCACACAGAGGGCTGGGGAAGGAGGAACACCGGGAGAAACATCAGATGTAGGCAGAGTTTCAATAGAAACTCCCCATACCCGGAGGAATCAGCTTCTGCCCCGGAGACCTGGTAAAGCTCTGTCAAAACCAGAGTCTCCGGTGCAAATCTGGAGAGTTCCCAGGTATGCCCATTGTGCCCCCAGACTCCCCTACTACTGAGAACATATGTCCTACCTAAATGACTCCCTAAAACTAAGCTTCAATTCCCCTTTATTTGCCTATCTTCTCTAGCTCAAAAACATGCTGCTCTCTCCTCTAACAAACACAGAATGGCTGCTGTAACAGCTACCTGGAGCTAGTTTTGCTGGGACCTTGACAAACTGCATCCTCCCTTGGAGTAGAGGGATCATCATCATTGATTGCACACGCTGCAACAACCATTGCCGCAGTAGGTTTTGAACTACACAACAGATGGAGCTGTATAATGCCTTGCCTAATCTGTCACTGTCCTTTTTATATTTATTAAGTTGTCCATCCCGTTGTCTTATCACAGTCTGTCCAAAAAAATTATAACTGAAAAATAAAATCAACAATGTCTTTCCCCAGACTTCCCCACCCAGCACAGAGACAATAACAGCAAGATCAGCAAGCAAATAGGTCTCCAGCTGCCTGTGTCTTGCCAGGCAGTCAATCTGAATTTTTGGGTATTATTTGGGGTCAACCTCCTTCCTCCCTTCTTTTCCTCAGAGTGCTCCACTGACTCTCCTAATACAAGGAACAAATGTCCTACCTAAAACATTCCCTAAACTAGACTTCAATTCCCATCTCTGTCTTGTCTAGCTCAAACAACATGCAGCTCTCTCCTCTCACAAACACAAAATGGCTGCTGTGAGACCTTTTATATGGCTGTAGAAAACTTTCATGTGGTGGAGAAAAATTTGTCTTCCCATTGATTTCAATGGGTGAAAAAGGTGGGAAAAAGTGGAAAAATGGCACTTTTTGAGGGAAATTATTTGCCAAGCGGAAAGTGCCATTATTCGCCAATTTCAGTTAGAAGCAAAAATTTTCACCCATCCCTATTGATGATAGTTTGACTTGCCACTACCAGCTCCAGTAGTGTGGCTGAGCAGCACCACAAATAGCCCCCTCCACTACAGGTATATGTGGAGAAAAGAAGTTGGCCAATAATGCTTCTCCCCCTGCTCTTCCTCTAAAATCATGGGTGTGTTGTTGGAATAGAAAAAAATTCCATTGAGAGCAGGAACTGTGCCTCTCATCAACAACTTCACTGTGCACAGTGTGTGTAGTAAATAAAGGAAGAACTTGGAACAATGGGCACATCTGCACTCACACCAAACACCTGGCACAACTCTAATCAAACACCATGACTCTTAGGGTCCGCAATGTAATATCATCCCACCAGAAACCAAGTACTGCTGCTGTCATTATGCTCCTCCAAGACTGGATCGGTCTCTCTCAGTCCCCAGTGCGGCGTGCCTGTACGCATCACAGGTCACGTGTGCCGGCACGTCGGAATCTTCTAAGCGGTCTTTAAGGGAAGGTTACTTCCCAGGACCACGGGCGCCAAGGGGTTAACAAATGTTTATTTTGCAAGTTGAATTCCTCAATTGTAGGGGTGGTTGGAACAAATTGATTGCAATGCGTTCCCTGTCAATTGATGAATTAAGAGTTAATGGTTAGGCTACTGTGGGCTCTGGGATAGTCTGTTTTTTTGGACAATTATTAACATCTCCATTTCCAGAAAGTTTACAATGCATTTCACATAAAGGTGTTGTAAGCTATATGGATCTGGAAGGTTTGTTTTTAGGTGGTGTTGCTGGGAATGTGAAATTTTTAGGTTATTTTATGACTTATTCACATTGTTTTTGTGTAACTGAATAAATGATTTAGAACAAGACCATAGTATTTTATTTACACACACTAATTTATAAATACATATACTGAAGTTTAAACAAACATCAATGTGAGTTTTGTTGCTGCGGAGCAATGTGATACAACGTCTATACACACTGCACAGTCTGATCTCCTAAACACAGCGACACCAGGGTGATACACTTATATACACATCACACAGTCTGATCTCCTAAACACAGGGACACCAGGGTGATACACTTCTATACACACCACACAGTCTGATCTCCTAAACACAGGGACACCAGGGTGATACACTTATATACACATCACACAGTCTGATCTCCTAAACACAGGGACACCAGGGTGATACACTTATATACACACCACACAGTCTGATCTCCTAAACACAGGGACACCAGGGTGATACACTTCTATACACACCACACAGTCTGATCTCCTAAACACAGGGGCACCAGGGTGATACACTTCTATACACACAACACAGTCTGATCTCCTAAACACAGGGACACCAGGGTGATACACTTATATACACACCAATATCTCCTAAACACAGGGACCCCAGGGTGATACACTTATATACACACCACACAGTGTGATCTCCTAAACACAGGTATATCAGGAAGATACACTTATACACACACCACACAGTCTGATCTCCTAAACACAGGGACACCAGAGTGGAAAAGAGGGACACAGGAATTTGGGTCTCAAAGAAGAACTGTCCCGACTAAAGATGGACACTTGGGAGGCATGGTTAAGAGGAACAAGGGTGAGTGTAAGGAAGGTGGTTTAGTACAGTTGGGGACACTGAATAGGCTTTTTCCCAGCTTTGGGAGCCCTGAGCTGTTGAACCTGGGAAAGCCAGTCCAGCCAAAAAGGGAATATTGTGAAGGCTACAAAATGATTGTTGAATACCCATTTTTCAGTGCCTCTTTTTTCCAGTTTTTTTCCTACATTACTGTAATAGAATTCCAGATTTGGAAAAGGCTGAAAAAGTAGGCTTTGTCTGACATTTTTGCTGGCCAAACGTCCACTGGGTTGCAATGGAATGTAGTCCTGAGTTGTTATAATGTATCACAATGACTGATAGTGTAAGTACACTGGAGAACAAAGCAGCATAATGAATTATACAGTGTTGCATTTAATGAGATGGATTTGTGACACAGAAGCACAGGAAGGGAAATCCTGCACATTGGTGATTGGCATTGACACCTGTTACACAAAATGATTTCTTACCAGGGGACTTACACAGGATTTGTTTCTAAACAGACAGTCTACTGTCTGGACTTTATAGTCTGGACTTTAATTTATCAAGATGAAGGCCAAATGCGAGGTTGGGGTCTAGCCACATAGCAGGATATTTATAGGTGTTGACCTGGGCCAAGATACAATTTGAGTAGTAATATTTACATGTCTACTGGGAAGTTTAAGTAATCTGCGCTTTGTGCTAAATACTATAGTGAACATTTTGTCATTATTTAAGAACAGTTTGTTTTAGTAAACCATGTTCGAATCTCAGAGACATTGTCCTGTGATACAGCCTCAATAGAGGTAATGATTGCCTGTCATATTTATTAATGATAAAAAGTAATCTTGCATCTACAAATTGCATTGCTCATTAAACCTTTAACGACCGGCCATGCGACCGAGCTGCCACGGGGCATTTTTTTTTTTGGCCCATTGGATTCAGGGGTGTCTGATTGGCATGCAGCTGCGTGGGAACCCCTGAATTTCATGATGAGCCAGGACCGTCATGGGTCCTTAACACAAGTTTTCCCATAACGGTCCTGGCACGTCATGGGTCCTTAAGGAGTTAAAAAAAGACTCAATGCTTGAAAAAATTGGTGTTGCTAAAGAAATTGTCATTTCTCATAAAAAATGAATACACCTAATAAATATCTGAAGGCATGTAAAGTTGCATATATGTCTAAGAGATAATTTTTTGAGGTAATGCAAATTTCTTTTAGAAATAACATGTATTGTTTGGTACAATATGGGTTTTTTAAATTTTTGTAAGCAATGTAATGTATGAATGAAGCATTAACCATGTCGCTCTGATAAAAGTGGCGTCATGAGAATCTCGCACTGCGTGACAGGCAAAGAGAAGTGTGTGACTACCATCTTTATAATTATCCAGGAAGGGAGGACTGATTGCATCTTTGCAACAATTCACTACATGACATGAGAATCTTGCTCTGTCATGCAATGCGAGATTCTCATGTCGCCATTTTTATGAGCATGACATGCTTAATGCTTCATGAGGTTGCAAGCTGTTTTGCATGCAACCTTTTAAAAAGATTCCATTTAGCTCCATAAAAGCACAAATAAATGCGTAAAGAATCATTATTGTCTGTTTGACCTGAGATTTCCAGATACAATATTAGCAAAAAAAAAAAAAATTGGTACGAGTGGAACAAGCCTCTGGTCCTGAAAGGATTAACCCTTTGAGTACCAGAGGGGTAGGCAACACATTGCTTTTTTCTGATCCTTCTGTTCTCCACACTTGATTGTACTATTTAATACCTCTGTATGTCTACTCCCTACTGTAAAGTGCTGCAGAATTTGTTGGCGCTATATAAATAAAGATTAATAATAATAACTAATAATAGTTAATGAATCATGTCTTCTACCAGTGCTTCCAAAATTTAGCTTTGTGCCCAAGAAGTTGCACACAACAATAATTTGTTTTTTAGGCAAAGTTCATCTTCTTTCTAGCTTAAACCTCTTGGTAACAAGGGCTTTTTTTTTACAGTAGAGGACAAGAGCAATTTTAGCCTTTCACTCTACACTTTAGCTCCTGACAAAGTGACATCTATTTTGTGGCAGTCATCAAACGCGTTGAGCAATATAATAAGAACAATATCTTTGTTCTTACCACGGTATTCTTGTAAAGTGGACCTACCAACCCAAGTAAAGTTAAACCCCAAAAATTACCCATCTGGCGACTAGCTGATCAATAGTATTAGTCGCCAGAATAATTACCTCCTTATAGCTAAATTCTACTGCTCTCGAGACTGACGACCAGGCAACAGCACTTTAAAAGAATCTGACGCCTGCACAGGCAGTCCCTTCCGGTACCTTACGGTACCAAGCAATGCTTCCTAGAGCAGACTGGGACTGACAGTGCAGGCACGCAGACATCACTATGCAAAGATGTCTGTGCTGTTTCCTGGCTGTCTGTCCCGGAAGCAATAGAATTTCTCTGTAAAGAGGTAATTATTCTGGCAACTAGTACTATTGTTAATCTAGTCACCAGATGGGTAATTCTTGGGGTTTAACTTTATGTGGGGTGGTAGTTCCACTTTAAATATTACTCTGCATTTTTTTATGCAGTAGTGGTGTTATGATTTTTTATTAAGCATCTCTTCCTTTTTTTTGTTTTGTTTGTTGTATATGTAACACATCATTATGGGTGTTATTTCTGAATAACACCTTATCAGAACTCTTTGATCCTATTTTTTCTTCATACATATGGTGTTTTTTTATTAACACCTTAACGACCCTTGACTGCCTTGGCATGTCATAGGTAGATTTGCGTTAAGGACCCATGACGTACCAGGACCGTTATAGAATTCAGGGCTCCTCGTGCTGCTGCACTCCGTTCGGGGAGCCGTGAACCTGATGAGGAAAAAAAAATGGTCCGTAGTCCTTGAATGACGGCCGCATGCACGATCAGCTGTCCTTAAGGGGTTAAAGTATTAATCCTCATATTCACCTAGTCCTTTGTATATGATGTATGCACTAGGACCTACTCCTATAGTATTTTTATATACATTGGGGGTGTGACTAATAGCACAGTGAGCAATTCTAATTAGAATGCTCTGCAGGAATCTACATAAAGTGCCACATTGTGCCATCAAACATAAAGCTTAATTTTGCAAGAACTATTTACTTTACAGAAGATGAAAAATACAACATATAGGCAGATTTTAATTATCAGTAAAATAAGCTAAACTTGCCTTAAAGGGATAGTAATGTTTCACAATAAAAGCAGATCCAATTAATCTTCATAGTATTTTGCCCATGGAGAGTGTTATTTGAATACTGTCAGAGTTGTAGTACAAGAGTAATTGAATGGTAAAGTATCCCCCTCCTGCCCTTTTTACTGATGTAACACTGCTCACCTCAGAGCAGCAAGACTGTCCGGATGGATCACAGAGAGGGACAATCTTCATTGATCATAAGGAAAGACCTGAAACACCTGTCAAGAGGGGCAGGGTTTTCCTTATGATCACAGTAAGAAGATTGTCCCTTGCTGTGACCTGTCCGGTCAAGAGACCAGATTCCACATCTGGGGGGGGGGAGGCTTACACTAGGTAAAAGGGGCGGGAGGGGGATACTTTATCATTCAATTACTCTTGAACCACAAGTATTGATATAACACTTTCCATGGCCCAAATACTATGAAGATTAATTGGAGCTGCTTTTATTGTGGAACATTACTATCCCTTTAAGGCAGAAGGTCCACTATAATAAACTAGCCAGTACTGGTAAACTAGTAAATGCACTGACCACATTAGTAAATAAGTTGCACATTATAATAATATATTAACTTAGCCCACACACTGGGGACGTGTCTAATAGCACAACACGTGGAACATTAGGCCTTGTTCAGAAGTAATTAGACCACTGTGCCAGAGGTATCATAAAGTTCTACACTGCCATTGAAATATAGCTAAAAAGTAAGATCTCACCAGCAGGGGGCCCTCTGATCCTTTTGTGTGCTATGTTCCATTTGTACTATTTAATATCTCTGTATGCCTATTGCCTGTTGTACAGGGCTGCTTAATAAGTTGGCACTATATAAATAAAGAATAAAAATAATATAAAGGTTAATTTCGCAAATACTATCTATGTTGCTAGTATGAAATATATGTGATTTAATTTAATTTAATTTAAATGAAACTAAACATGCCTTAAAGGGATAGTAATACTTAAGTATTACTAATCCCTATATTAACCCCTTAAGGACCATTGCCGTGCCAGGACCATCACGGCAGTCCGGCTCTTAAGGACCAATGACAGTCCTGGAACGGCATGGAGTTCAGGGCTCCTGTCGTGGCTGCACGCCGCTCCGGAAGTCCTGAACCGGAAGCACTAATAAAAAAAAATGTCCCGTGGTCCGCAAGTGCCGGACGGGCATGTGCACGCCGGTCCTTAAGGGGTTAAAACCCTATTAAAAATAGATGTATTGCCCCCAGTGTCATCTCTCAAACTTTTATGGTTTGAGAGATAATCCCTCCTAAAGTTGCCCTCTCCCTCCCCTTTCCCCGTAGTCAGCATTCTAGCTGACTGAATGGAAGCAAGTCGTACGACCATCAGGCGGCTGTGCAGCAGAGCTGCGATCGAGTTAATTAAAAAGAAATCTTTCACTAAAACGGTCTTCTACGTGTGCTTGCAAACCAAGCACATGTAGAAGACCATTTCAGTGAAAGTTTTCTTTTTTATTATTGCGATCGCTGCTGTGCTGCACAGCCGCCTGACAGTCATACGACTTTCTTCCCTGCAGTCAGCTAGAACGCTGACTACGGGGAAGGGGGAGGGAGAGGGCAACTGTAGGAGCGATTAACTCTCAAACCATAAAGGTTTGAGAGATGACACTGGGGGCAATACATTTATTTTTAATAGGACTTTACTACAGGGATTAGTAATAGTTAAGTATTACTATCCCTTTAACATGCCTTAAATGCCTTAGCATTGCAAAGCAATGTATTGTGCACCCCTCTGGCACTCAAAGGGTTAACCCTTTGCTTGCCAAAGGCACCCAAAGGGTTAAGGTGACACGTCCATTTTAAGAGTCACCTTGTCTCCTTAGTATGTTCTAAACTGCAGAATACTAGCTTCGGTATAATTGTCTGGAGCCCAATATGACTGTTCAGTCTCTCCTTCACTTAGGTCTGTGGTCTTTGCTCATAAGGTGTCATTTCCAGTACAATAACAGTAAAACTTATCTAAATTATGATTTCTGTTCCATATGATTGCAGCTTTGCTATCTCGTGCCAAAAGCTCCAGGAAGAAGATAAATTCCTTAACATTCATTCAAGAGAAAGCTGAAGAGATAACCGCTCCAATGTGCTTCCACGTGTGTGTGAGGCTGATGGATACCAGTGGGCAGGAGAACAAGGCTGGTGGGGATCTGTGGCTACCAGTAGACAGGGGAATAATTTCTTTATGTGAGTAAAGCGTGGTACCCTGTTAGCCACAGAAAATGCAGGAGACTAGTAGAGTAAAAATGATACCTTTATTGTCTAACCGATTGGTTTTGGATACAAGTTTTCAAGGCAACCAGTTCTCTTCTTCAGGTCTCTTTTTGCACTGGTAGCCATGGAAAAACACATACTGACCCCTCCCCAGCCTCATCCCTCTTCACTGGTAGCCATTGAACAAGGCATATTGACCCATCCAACCTTGTCCCACTGTGCTTGTAGCCATAGTACTACACATAATTACACCAAATCTTGTCCGTTGCTGGCTATAGAACCACACATGTTGACCTTCCAACCTTGTCTCACTGCACTGGTAGCCATAGAACCACACATATAGACTCTCAGACTTGTCCCACTGTACTGGTATCCATAGAACCATACATACTAACCTCCAGCTTTGTTCCATTGCACTGGTAGCCACAGAATCACACATTCTGTCCCCCAGCCTTGTCCCACTGCACTGGTAACCATAGAACCACACATACTGACTACCAACCTTCTCCCCACGCACCGGTAGCCATAGAACCACACATACTGACCCCCAGTCTTGTCCCATTGCACTGGTAGACATAGAACCACACATACTGAACCCCAGTGTTATCCCACTGCACTGGTGTCCATAAAAACCCACATACTGCCCCCCCAACCTTGTCCGACTGCACTGGTAGCAATCGTACCACATATACTGCTCCATCAACCTTATCCTACTGCACTGGTAGCCATAGAACCACATGTACTGCCCAACCAGCCTTATCCTACTGCACTGGTAGCCATAGAACCACATGTACTGCCCAACCAGCCTTATCCTACTGCACTGGTAGCCATAGAACCACATGTACTGCCCAACCAGCCTTATCCTACTGCACTGGTAGCCATAGAACCACATGTACTGCCCAACCAACCTTATCCTACTGCACTGGTAGCCATAGAACCACATTTACTGCCCCACCAGCCTTATCCTACTGCACTGGTAGCCATAGAACCTCATATACTGCCCACCAGTTTTATCCCACTGCACTAGTAGCTATAGAACTAGCACCTCTCCCCTGGTCCTATCCCAGTACCCTGGTACTGATTCTGAGCCCCCCACCCCCAGGGAAATCTCAGGCTTAGGCAAAAACCCTCAAACGTCTAGTGGGAAATTTCTTGGGTTTTATAAAAAAGGTGGATTTTTTATGCATGGAAATATCCATGAAAAAAATTACGTTTTTGCCCATCTGTACTTAAAGCATTAAAGAAAATACTGACAAAGATTTAAAATTAGAGGGGGAATGTACAAATCACCTGTACAGGCCTGCAGACATTAGCTTCTAACTCCAGTGGCTGTGCTTCAGGGTATGCACTAGAATGTAAGGGCAGTAGCTCATACTAAAAATATTGTCCAGTGTTAGTCATAGAGTAAAAGTGATGCCTTTACTGGCTAACTGGGTAGCTCTAGGATGCAGGCTTTAGGTCCCTTCTTCAGGCATATTAAGAATGAAGGCTGAATACAAAATACATGACAAGTTATACACTCATGAAAATTGTTTTAACATTTAAATTCCATTGGAAGTTAAGTTTTATCACTACTGTCTTGTATAAATCATTCTCAATAGAGGCATCCATTTGTATCTGGCTAAATGGTACAAGATGTATTACCTCTTTGATGTTCTAGTAAATTTAGTCTCTGGTCAAAGATGGCTAAACCTATAGAATGTATGGGTAACAGTCTAAGAGCCCAGTGATGGGTTGCAGGCTCCTCTGGTGCTTGGAGGGTTAACTCATACATTCAATAGATGTAGCCATATTTGACTAAAGACTAAATTCACTGGAGCATCAAACAAGTAATAAATCTTGTATTACTTAAACCAAATGCAAATGGATGCCTCTACTGGAGCCTAGAGAATGATTTATACAAGACATTAGCGATAAAACATTAACTTCCAATGCAATTTAAAAGTTAAAACAATTTTCATGAGTGTATAACCTGTCATGTATTGTGTATTCAGCCTTCAATCGGATATAATATTATAACTATCTCGGCGCCTTATCTCCCAAGTATAGTATGTCTATTTCACAAGGCAAAAAACGGTTCAGCCCACAAACTATTATACTCCAATAGGTGATAAAATCCAAAATAAACACATAAATATATGCAAACAGGCGATTCCTCTTCACCAATGTTACTTTAGACAGTCCAGTTCTATTGCAGTCTCTATTCCAGGCAAATATGACGAAAAGGACTTGCTTGTAGTAATATCACAAATCGGGTCGTTCCATACCATACATATAAACAAGAAAAATATTCTCCAATTAGAAGTCCCTAGTAATCTGATGTAACAAAAAAATAGTGTCACTTACAATTGAAATTTTCTCATCCGTCCTCGATCTCGCGATGAATCCTCTCCGTTTACAGACTGGGAAGGAGCAGAAGCAGCAGAGTTTCAGAGGAAACTCCCCACCACAGGAGAATCAGCCTCTCTACCTGCTGGTTTTGGAGACGGCTGGACATCGGTGAATTCGATTTGACGATCTATCGCTGGAGGGAGGATACATTAAACGTGAGTGGAGATTGCTTTTTGCTACTAAGTAGCATCTTTGTTGATATTGAATGCCTGTTTTTCTATGCATCTTGGCTGGGAAAGGAGGCTAATCTGCTATAGAGGAGACGGAGAAGAATATCTGAGATGGAGATCAAGGTTTGGAGTAAATGGAGAGGATTCATCGCGAGATCGAGGACGGATGAGAAAATTTCAATTGTAAGTGATTACTGGATTTCTTTTGTTACATCAGATTACTAGGGACTTCTAATTGGAGAATATTTTTCTTGTTTGTATGTATGGTATGGAACGACCCGATCTGTGATATTACTACAAGCAAGTCCATTTCGTCATATTTGCCTGGAATAGAGACTGCAATAGAACTGGACTGTCTAAAGTAACATTGGTAAAGAGGAATCGCCTGTTTGCATAAATTTATGTGTTTATTTTCAATCGGAAGAGCCTGAAGAAGGGACCTTGTGTCTTGACATCTTGCATCCTAGAGCTACTCCGTTAGCCAATAATGGTATCACCATCGCTGGGAACTCTCCAGATTTGCCCTGCAGACTCTGGTTTCGACTCTGCATTACCGGGTCTCCAGGTCAGAAGTCGATTCTATGGAAGTGTGGGGTTTGAAATTCTTTCCACTTTTACCCCTTCCCACTCTGTTCCTCCTACTCCTCGCCCACTTTTCCTCCTTCCCACTGTGTTCCTCCCACTCCTCGCCACTTTTCCTCCTTCCCACTGTGTTCCTCCCACTCCTCGCCACTTTTCCTCCTTCCCAGTTTGTTCCTCCCACTCCTCGCCACTTTTCCTCCTTCCGAGTTTGCTCCTCCCACTCCACGTCCACTTCTGCTCCTTCCCCAGCCTAGTCACCATACTTTTTCTTCATCGTATAAGCTCCGTCCCCCACTCATGATTAAGTCTTGGCCCTTTTTTATGCAAATTGCATCATTTTTCTCCCCCAGTGGCACCACAGGACTACCCTCTCTGTGGAGTCCACAACAAAAAGTTCCCTGGGATGGGTACTATGTGTACCGTACCATTCTCATAGTAGTTCAAATTGGCAGACACAGTCCACCATTGTTAAACCATAATGCCAGAAAGCTGCGTGCCCCATAGCATGTTCAGCAGAATGGCACCATGTCCTCTGTGTCCTGGTTAGTGCATAGCTGTAAGCAAAGCATTGATTAAAAAAACATCGCAAAATCACCCCAGACTGCCCCATTTCCCTCCCCTTGTTGCAGGTGACATGAAGGGGTATGAATTCTGGTGTAAGTAGCCAAGTAAATTGACATTAGGCAGATGTAGGAAAAAAAAACTTGATGCCATCAGCTTCTTCAGTGCAGAATCGGCATCATACATTCACCTCAGTGACTTATTAGGCAAATTTGAAAACAAAAAGAAGAACATACATGGAAACAAAGAAGAAGATTACCAGCCCTTCTCCATTAGGATTCCAGAATAGCTGTATCTAAGAGAAACCGAGGGGGCCTTCGTGTAACAGCTGTTATGGAATCCTAATGGAGAAGTGCTGGTAATCTCTGTAAGCCTATTTGTCAGACTATGATATGTGCATTGATCTGACCATCCAGGCACGTGCACACATAGACACCAAGGGGAGCTGGAGCACCTGACGTTTTTGTGCAAAGTGCCCTTTTTTCATTTGAGCCCCTGCCCCCCAAAATGTCCCTGTGACCATCACATTATTAGACTATGCTATAAGCTTATATCCTGAATAAGAGTGACTGTTACATTGTTGCACTACTGGGGGCTCTCGTATTCTCTCTGTTTCCATGTATATTTGCCGCTGAGGAGAAAGAGTTTATGAAAGAGAGCAGCCATATATCATCTACCTGTGAAGACAGAGTTCTCTTACTGGGAGCAGTGATTTCCCCACATGTGTGTTTAATGGTATTGACATAAGCCATTATCCAACCAATTCTTTTTTGAGTATACACCTTAAGGGTGTTGGTGACGGCCAGATTCATCTGCATTATTGATACACACAGGGGTGCCTTCTGTGTTTTTTTCTCTCCTTCCTCTTCCTGCAGTTACTAGGCAGATTAACCCTTTGAGTGCCAGGCGGGTACATTGTTTTGCAACCAGAGACATGCACAGATATTTTGGGGGGAAGGGGCTCAAATGAAAAAAAGGGCACTTCTCATAATTATTTATTCAAAATATATTTAAAAAAAAAAGAAAAGAATTTACATCTCAGGAGCCTGTAGGCACAGAAATCTGAAGCAACACCCCAATTGTCCATCTCCACTGGACACCTCCACAATGTTCCTAATCTCCACATTGCCTCCCATCATCTCCATATTGCCCTTACATTGTCCCCTGTCAGCTCCATATTGCCCCCATCAGCTCCACATTGCCCCCATCATCTCTATATTGCCTCCATCAGCTTCAACTTACCCCCACATTGCCCCATCATCTCCATATTGCCCCCATAAGCTCAAACTTACCCTCACATTGCCCCATCATCTCCATATTGCCTCCATCAGCTCAAACTTACCCTCACATTGCCCCATCATCTCCATATTGCCTCCATCAGCTCAAACTTACCCTCACATTGCCTCCCATCATCTCCATATTGCCCTTACATTGTCCCCTGTCAGCTCCATATTGCCCATCAGCTCCACATTGTCCCCATCATCTCTATATTGCCCCCATCAGCTCCAACTTACCCCCACATTGCCCCATCATCTCCATATTGCCTCCATCAGCTCCATATTGCCCCATCAGCTCCATATTACTCCATCAGCTCCAACTTACCCTCACATTGCCCTCTTCACCTCCATATTGCCCTCCATCAGCTCCATATTGCTATCAGCTCCAACTTACCCTCACATACATTGCCCCATTGTCTCTACATTGTCATCATCTCCATCTTGCCCCCCATCAGATCCATATTGCCCCGTCATTTCCACATTGCCCCCCAATGTCCATTTCCTACCTCTTCCCTGGTGGTCCAGCGGCAGGAGAGGTCTGTATGTGCCTCCTTTGGCACAGACCTATAGCTGCTGGAGCTCCCGCGCGGTCTTCTCTTCATGCAGAGATGATGTAATCTCCCAGCGTTCTGTAATACTAAAGAGCCGATGAGGGAGCGCAGCATCTACAGGTCTGTCCTGAAGGAGGCACAGACCTGACTGGGTGGTGAGGGGGTTAGTGCGGGTGGTGAGGCAACTTTTTTTTTTTTGTTAAAAGGGCACGAGGGCACTTTGGACAAAAAGGGCAGGTGTTCAAGCCCCCCTTGGTGTCTATGTGTACACGTGCCTGTTTGCAACGCATTGCACACCCCTCTGGCACTCAAAGGGTTAAAGCAAACTTCCATCATACGCAATAGCGTTACTTAGAGAAAAGTGTATCTAATATAGTGCAAGAAACAGAGACACAATGGAGAAGTCATGAAAAGGTTTGTATCTGAATATTAATTATTATTATATTAATAGTGCCTGAGAGGTGTCCAAAGCATTTCAGTTCAATGCGTTGGATACCACTGTGGCACTCAAGGGGTTAAAGACATCCAACTCAGATTTCCAATAATCCACCGTATAAAGACTTTGTAAGTGACATGTTGATACATAGGTACCAGTACGTTTACCAGTGTCAGATGGGGTTTTGTTTGCCATTTGTGACTGCTAGTTATTAACGTTCCTGTATAAGAATGATACATATGGATGTCTCAAAGTCTCCATCAAAGTTTCACCCTTTGAGCGCCCGAGAGGTGTGAAATGTATTGCGAAAGCAATGCATTGTGCAACCTCCCCGGCACACAAAGGGTTTAAGGTGAAAATGTTTTATCCCAATAATTACTGAATATTTAGTAACTGATTGATACATACGACCCTGTGTGCCTCTCCTCTGTCCCTTCCTGGCTTTCTCTCTCCGCTATCTTGCCTCTCTTTGCTTTTAACCCGTTGAGTGCCAGAGGAGTATGCAGCACATTGCAGAACAATGTGTTGCGTAACCCTCTGGCACTCCAAGAGTTAATCTCTCTCTCTCTCCACTACACAGTATCTTAGATAAAGTGCAGGCAGTACACAGAATGACACCTCCAGCAGCCCATGTACCATTACCCTGTGACTGTGAGGGGTGCAGGGCCAGATTGCAGTCACAAGGTGCCTCTATAAGAAAAGCTATGAGGACCTAGTATTTGCCCTCGCGCCACAAATCCATCTTAGTAAACTTGACACTCTGTATAATTCAATATTCCAATTTATCCTCCAGTGTAATTACATTACCCATCACTGTGATATGCTTAAAGGGGATGTTTAACCCCTTCACAACTTTGGCTAAATCATTTCATCCTATGTAATATTTCGCTAAAACGTGTGTAACGATGCAGTCGTGCGCAGTAGAGACTGATGCGGGTGCTGCAGTCATGTGCAGTAGAGACTGCCCGCACCGCGGCTGATACAGCTGTGTATCAGCCGCGGTATGGTCAGTCTCTACTGCGAAAACTGCCCCACGACCAGCTGGCAGTGACACTGTGGTCCATGTAACGGGCTCTTCAACTAGTTATCAATAATGACTAATGGAAAATGTGTTCTATTTAAAAAAAAAAAAAAACGCCCATTTGCAGAAATTCTAAGTATAAATCTACCTCTGTTCCTACTTCCGGCAGACAGTGCTGACCGGATCTGTACCATAGTCTCAGCTTCTATCCTTCCTCCTCCAATGACGGAGTCTGTCTGTCTCTAAGCTGGAGCACTTTCATTGGTACAGATTGATTTCTGGCCAATGAGAGTGCTCCAGCTTAGAGACAGACAGACTCTGTCATCGGAGGATGCTGGATAGAAGTTGAGACTGCGGTACAGATCCGGTCAGCACTGTCAGCCGGAAGTAGGAACAGAGGTAGATTTAAACTTAGAATTTATGCAAACGGGCAGAATTTTTTAAAACAAGAACACAGTTTCAATTAGTTATTATTGATAATGAAACGATTTAGCCAAAGTTGTGAAGGGTGTAAACATCCCCTTTAAAGAACTAAATTGATTAAAAATGGAATGTAGATGTTCCCTTCACCTTTCTTGCTTAGTACACCACCACTTCTTGAAAAACTAACTCACTACCTGAGCTGTATGATCATTCCATCTCTCCATACTAGCTATAACCTCCCCTCCACTACTAACAACTCACTGACTATTCCACACTACCTGAGCAGTATGATCACTCCAGATCTCCATACTAACTATAACCTCCACTACTAACAACTCACTGACTATTCCACACTACCTGAGCAGTATGATCACTCCAGATCTCCATACTAACTATAACCTCCACTACTAACAACTCACTGACTATTCCACACTACCTGAGCAGTATGATCACTCCAGATCTCCATACTAACTATAACCTCCACTACTAACAACTCACTGACTATTCCACACTAACTGAGCAGTCTGATCACTCCAGCTCTCCATACTAACTATAACCTCCACTACTAACAACTCACTGACTATTCCACACTACCTGAGCAATATGTTCACTCCAGATCTCCATACTAACTATAACCTCCACTACTAACAACTCACTGACTATTCCACACTACTTGAGCAGTATGATAACTCCAGATCTCCATAATAACTATAACCTCCACTCCTCTGCTAACAATTCACTGACAATTCAACACTACCTGAGCAGTATGATCACTCTATCTCTCCATACTAACTATAACCTCTGCTCTACTGCTAATAACTCACTGACTATTCCACACTACCTGAGCAGTATGATCACTCCAGATCTCCATACTTACTATAACCTCCACTACTAACAACTCACTGACTATTCCACACTACCTGAGCAGTATGATCACTCCAGATCTTCATACTAACTATAACCTCCACTCCACTGCTAACAACTCACTGACTATTCCACACTACCTGAGCAGTATGATCACTCCAGATCTCCATACTAACTATAACCTCCACTACTAACAACTCACTGACTATTCCACACTACCTGAGCAGTATGATCACTCCAGATCTCCATACTAACTATAACCTCCTCTACTAACAACTCACTGACTATTCCTCACTACCTGAGCAGTATGATCACTCCAGATCTCCATACTAACTATAACCTCCGCTACTAACAACTCACTGACTATTCCACACTATATGAGCAGTATGATCACTCCAGATCTCCATACTAACTATAACCTCCACTACTAACAACTCACTGACTATTCCACACTACCTGAGCAGTACGATCACTCCAGATCTCCATACTAACTATAACCTCCTCTACTAACAACTCACTGACTATTCCACACTACCTGAGCATTATGATCACTCCAGATCTCCATACTAACTATAACCTCCACTCCACTGCTGCAGGTTGATCTACCTTCTCCTTCAGAGCTCCAAAATCCTGGAATTACTTGCATCAAAAAATCAGATCTTCTCCCAGTCTAAAAGCCTTAAAAATAAATGCTTCTTTATATCTAAAAACAGGATACAAGCAGTATGTATTTATGTTTATTTGTGTGTATAGATATTGTTTCTCTATTTGTGTAAATATGTAACCCTTTACTGAAAACACTACAGAACAGACTTGAAAACGAGAGAAATCTCAATGTATTCTTCCTGGTAAAACATTTTCTTAATAAATAAAGCTTTGGTCAGAGAAGTGAGAGTCGCATGCAATAAGCAGCCTAATTAAGGGTGGGACTGATGAGCATCATTTTAGAGACAAACCTGGAACATCAACTCCATTGGTTGTAGTCTTAATCCAGCTCCGTCAGCAGGAAAAGTCTTATACCATATATTTTTTTTCATTAAAAAAATGTAATGCTTCATTAAGCCTGAATAATTTCTGTTATGTCATTGTGTTGAAGTCAGCAGATTGTTAACTAGTGTTTAACATGTGTTGTTAAGGTAAAAATGAGAATGTCACTGGTGTTTGCACAGTACAGTAGTAAGCAATTTGAAGGTACAGCCCTTCTTTATAAATGCGCAACCTTTGGACTAATATATTCAGTAAAATATTTGTTGTTTAGAAATCTACAGCTCAATCTTTTGTAATAAGTCGTAATCAGTGAAGACTGCTAATTATTAAACTGTAATTAAGATACACATTACAATCAATAATCTGATTTCGATCATATCAGCCTCATTGGCATTTGAGTGGCGGTAATAATTACCTTGATATCTAGTGTCAGGAACAGTGTGTGGTATGTAGAGTTATTTATTAACCCTTTCAAGACCAGAGGGGATTCAACACATTGCAAAGCAATGCAATGCACATCCCCAGTAGTTTATCATGAAGGAGATTTTATAATCCAACAATTCCTCAAACACCAGATTTCCAAAATTAAGGCCATCAAACATGGTTAGTGTTTCCCTTAGTGCAAATCCTATCTATATATGTATAAAGAAGATTTTGTGCCTGGCAAAACACACCCAGGGGCGGCAGTAAGGAGGAGTTACTGCTCCCATTGGGTGATTCAATGGGGGTGTGATTTTTGGCCCGCCCCCACTATCCAGCCCGGCCACCACTATCTAAGGCTTAAAAAAATGGCTGCCACTCACTCCTACACCACAGACACACACACATGCCCCACACACACTGGCAGACACATACACACATATACACACACTCATACAGAGACACACATGCACGCTGAGCAGCTGAGGATGATGGGAACTATGTTCCAGCTACAGCTGGAAGGCCATGGTCCAAATCTGTATTATGCATCAGGGTTCCCAGCACATAGATACAAGGTTATGGGCTCGCTACAATAAACCACTTATATGCAGCTTCTTCATTCCCTGTCTGTGACCCTCCACAGCCCTACCGATTACTACAAGTGAGACTATTTCTAACCAATCAGCAGGCAGGATACTGGGGAGCTGACTTGCTAGCACAGAGAAGCTGGGAAAGTGGAACAACGACAGAGACATGATCAGGCAGTGCAGAGCAGGGCTTCAGCTGAGCTGGTAAGTGGCAGAGACATGGGTGTGACTGTATTTATATTGTATTCTGTGTCACTGTTTGTGTATATCAGTGCATGTGTGTGTATGTATGTGTGTTGCATGCGTCTCTGTCTATCACTGTGTGTCCCCCTGTATATGTGTGTGTTTGCGCATGTGTCTGTGTATTACTGTGTACCTTTCTGACACGTTCACCCTACGCCATATTTCACTATCATAACGTTTATTAAAAAAAAAAAAAAAAAAAAAAAAAAAAAAAAACATTCCCTGCATAACATGACGGGCAACGCCGTCCCACATTGCTAGTTAAATAATAAAAATGTGTCGGTTGCTAAAAGCATAATGATCTTAACCTCATATTTATTACTATGGAAGACATTTAGCACACCTCCCAACATTTCACAAGGCCAAAAAAGGACACTGGTGATTTAGGGGGTGTTGCTGGGGGTGTGTCCAGTGGGCGAGGCATTGCTGAGTTTTATTTTAGTTTATTTCATGACCTATTCAAATCTCTTTGTGTGACTGAAAAAATTATTTAGAAACAGAACAAAGTATTTTATTTACACAGATTAGTTTATAAACACATATATTGAGGTTTATACAGACATTAATGTGAATTGTATTGCTGTGGAGCAAAGTGATACACTTATATACATACCACACAGTCTGATCTCCTAAACACAGGGACACCAGGGTGATACACTTATATACACACCACACAGTCTGGTCTCCTAAACACAGTGACACCAGGGTGATACACTTATATACACACCACACAGTCTGATCTCCTAAACACAGGGACACCAGGGTGATACACTTCTATACACACCGCACAGTCTGATCTCCTAAACACAGGGACACCAGGTGATACACTTATATACACACCACACAGTCTGATCTCCTAAACACAGGGACACCAGGGTGATACACTTATATACACACCACACAGTCTGATCTCCTAAACACAGGGACACCAGAGTGATACACTTATATACACACCACACAGTCTGATCTCCTAAACACAGTGACACCAGGGTGATACACTTATATACACACCACACAGTCTGGTCTCCTAAACACAGTGACACCAGGGTGATACACTTATATACACACCACACAGTCTGATCTCCTAAACACAGGGACACCAGTGTGATACACTTCTATACACACCACACAGTCTGATCTCCTAAACACAGGGACACCAGGGTGATACACTCCTACACGCACCACACAGTGTGATCTCCTAAACACAGTGACACCAGGGTGATACACTTATATACACACCACACAGTCTGATCTCCTAAACACAGGGACATCAGGGTGGGAAAGAGGGACAGGGGGATTTGGGTCTCAAAGAGGAATTGTCCCTCCTAAAGAGAGACACTTGGGAGGTACGGACCCCTAATATCTTATAAAGAGGGGTTTTTTAGAGGTATGGATCACTAAAATCTCCTAAAGAGGGACACCTGGGAGGTGCAGACCCCTAATATCTCCTAAACAGGGATACTTGGGTGGTATGGAGCACTAATCTCTGCTAAAGAGGGACACTTGGAAGGGATGGACCCTAAAATCTCCTAAACAGGGGCACTTTGGAGGTATGGACCCTAATAACTCCTAAAGAGGAACACTTGGGAGGTATGGACCTCTCATATCTTCTAAAAAGAGACACTTGGGAGGTATGTAGTCCTAATATCTCTGAAAAAGGGACATTTGGGAAGTGTGGACCTCTAATATCTCCTAATTAGAGACACTTAGGAGATATGATTTAGGGCCTCTTGGCCTCCAAAGAAAAGTGGTTGGATTGGAAGGGGTTGAAGGAATAGAGGAACCCTGCAATGGAGAACCTGTTTGGAGGACTTCAGGTCTGCTAGTGCTTGGATTAAACTGAAATCTGGAGACACAAACACATAGTCGTCATACCTGAGCAGCAGGGAGTCAATAGTCAATGAGCAGGAACACAGCAACATTAACTTTCCATGATCAGATGATCAGAATCCACTTCTTATATTTCAGGATACAAATAAATGCTAATTGAATGTATATTGTTGTATCTTCTGTGAATCTGAGGGAATCCCAGAACTCTGTAGTCTACCTGCTAATAGACATTATATCTCAATAACTCTGAGGGGGGCTGAGTAGGAAATTGGTAAGTAAAGGGTTTATATTAGATTTACTGTACAGACCTGTGCACTGATCACTTGTTTTATGTTTTTATTTTTGAGGCATGAGACTGACATAAGAGAAAATCATTGATTTAAGTATATATATACTTGATATGTGTGCGCATAATTACCTATTCTACCTGGGACTACATACCCCCCCAAGTGTCTCTTTTTAGGAGATATTAGAGGTCCATACTTCCCAAGTGTCCTTCTTTAGGTGATATTAGGGGTCCATGCCTCCCAAGTGTCCTTCTTTAGGAGATATTAGGGGTCCATACTTCCCAAGTGTCCCTCTTTAGGAGATATTAGGGGTCCATACCTCCCAAGTGTCCTTCTTTAGGAGATATTAGGGGTCCATACTTCCCAAGTGTCCCTCTTTAGGAGATATTAGGGGTCCATACCTCCCAAGTGTCCCTCTTTAGGTGATATTAGGGATCCATACCTCCCAAGTGTCTCTCTTTAGGAGATATTAGGGGTCCATACTTCCCAAGTGTCCCTCTTTAGGTGATATTAGGGATCCATACCTCCCAAGTGTCCCTCTTTAGGAGATATTAGGGATCCATACCTGCCAAGTGTCCCTCTTTTAGACAGTATTAGGGTTCCATACCTCCCAAGTGTCCCTCTTTAGGAGATATTAGGGTTCCATACCTCCCAAGTGTCCCACTTTAGGAGATATTAGGGATCAATACCTCCAAAGTGTCACTCATTTTAGACAATTTTAGGATTCCATACCTCCCAAGTGTTCCTCTTTAGTAGATATTAGGGGTACATGCCTCCTAAGTGTCCCTCTTTATGAGATTTTAGGGATCCATACCTTGCAAATGTCCCTCTTCAGGAGATATTAGGGGTCCATTTCTCATAAGTGTCCCTCTTTAGTCTGGACTACAAAATGGAGGGACATTCCCTAAACTCCAGTCAATTGAAATGTGATTGTTAACAAAATTTGGTTTATAACCAATAAGTAAATGGACAAAGAGGGAATTGCTCTGACACACGTACATATTCCCACACATATACACCTATGAAGAAGAACAGCTAGACAAACAATAATATACTGCAAAGCTTTAAATCCTGAAAGGAGGACAAACGAGACTTAGAATTACAAATACCAGGATGTTGGAAAATATGACAATAGAGTCAATAAAGTGCCGGGAAAACGTGAAATAGGTAAATAGAGATATCTAATGGTTCTTTTCAGGTCCACTGTTCCCTCCTCAGATTTACGTCTTTATTTGCTGTCTCAGGGTTTTAAAACCAGTGAGGCTGATATACTAGGCAGGACTGGAGAAAACAGAGTGAACAGTAAGAAAGTCTGCATGTCATGTCCTGTCCATTAGCAGTAGATAACTTGTGACTTACTATAGATAACAAGCAGTGAGGCTCAGCTACGTGTTTCCAGCCAAAACCATGATACACTTGCCTGCCCCAGTGCGGAAACCCAGAATAAGACAAGTCCGTATGTGCCTCAAATCCCAGGACTAGACCAAACCAACCAATGCACTGCAGGGACCCAAAAAATTCCCCAAAACCCCTATTGATTTCAGTTGAGCTTGTAATCCCTTGAATACCAGAGAGGTCAACAATACATTGTTAATCAGTGCATTGGAGACCTCTGTAACATCCAGAAGGGGGTGGTAAAGAAGTGCAAACACCTCTTAATTATAACTCCTCCAGTTCCCTTACTGTAGCAGGAAAATTCTAATGGCCCCTAAGAATTTTCAGTTGAGCGTTTGTTCAAGAAATAGCATCTTCAGTCACTTCTGCATGTGATGTCCATGGAGGCCGACATAACAGTTGCTGACAGTATTTTTCAAACTGGAGGAGATGGAGTGTATGAGCCTACTTAACTCTGTAAGGACCAGGGGAGTGAGGAAGACGTTGCTTCACAATGTCTCTCACCCCTCTGGTCCAAAAAGTGTTAGTAATGTCTGGTTTTATGTGAATGTTATATTGTAGATATTAAAAAAATAAGTTGATTGATGTTAGTCTTGCCTCTCAAACTTTTATGGTTTGAGAGATATACGATTATAAACGGCCCCCCTCCCTCCCCTTCCACAGACATCAGCTTTCAAGCTGTCATCATGAGATTTGTGTCGGCCAACTCGAGGCAGATCGAGAGCCTGGTTTGTAAGCACACTTTGTAGACCATTCCAATGAAGTATTTCTTTTCAGACAGTGCTATTTTGGTTCTACTGAAGAGCCGCCTGCCGGTCCCAGGACCAGGATCTCATGATGTCAGATAGATGCTGATGTCAGTGAAAGGGGAGGGGGGAACTTTATAATTGTATATCTCTCAAACTTTGAAAGTTTGAGAGACAAGACTAACATCAATCAACTTATTTTTTTAACATCTACAATATAACACATAAAACCAGACATTACTATAACTTTAAAGGGTTAACGTGAAGTGAGCAGAGTTTGAGGTCGTATGATTCAGATAACAATGGAGATGGGAGACACTTTTTTGCCTCAGACAAAATATGAATAAAATGGTAAAACCCTCTTCCACGGGAATCTCCATGAAAAGTAGCATTGTGTACCCTTGTGTGAGATTTTGGGCTGCCTTGTTGTCCTGGTTATGGATGGACAGGGGGAACGGTAACAGCAGCAGCTGATTTGTTTTCTTGTGAGGATGGTTGCGCATGTTCCACATGAACCTCATGGTGCTTACGATGCATGTGTTTTATTATGGCAGATGTGCCAACGTGTGTGTCATCCTTCCACCTCTTCCACCTTCCAGCTCTTCCTCCTTCCACCCCTTCCCACCTTGTCACAGAGCGTGAACACTGCAGTGAGTTGACATCAATTGCACAGTCCCTGCCCCCAATGAATAATAATCCCACACTCATGATTTGTGGACTGCACACGTCACTGGATATACCTGTAATGGGTTGTGGTGGTGCTGATGTTGCTGCTGTCTCAGCACTAGCACTTGGAGTAGGAACCACGTCCACCACTTGTTCCAAAAGGGAAAAAGCAATGTAAATGCCCCACTAGTCGGTTGCACAAAAATTAATTCATTAAAGTGAAAAGATTAACTCACCAATTTGAGTCTATGAGTAAGCACGCATAGTGCGAAATGCGTAAGATGATTGTACTTGGTGCAGTTTTCAATAAAAGATGCATTTTTACTTCTGTCAACCCTGTGGAATCTGAGAGCATCACTTGTCCCAAAAGAGCATCACAGCTATTCCCACCACCACTATTAGTAGCCATGGGCAGGGTGGACAGATTAATCTAATGATTCTGCTGTGACATATGATATTCACACTTTAGCAAGAAGTAAAATGGCAAACACCATGATGTCACTGCTGGTGGTGGTGATACCCATTTCTAAATATCACTATCCCACTCTTCATTAGTTTGAAACAAGAACACTTCAATGCTGTCTTCTCTACCTTTCTCAAAGTCATCACCATCATGAGTCTCTGACTCTCTTCTTCCCCTCTTGTTAGAGACATTTGTGACATAGTGGCTCCTGGGTAAAGTTGTCAACAGCAAAACAGAATATACAAAACTGGTTGACTCAGAGCTGGACCAGGGTGGTTATACCTGCTCATCGATGGAAGAAGCAGGGATCCCAGTGGCACAAACAGGAATAAAGCAAAGGTAGAGGAACAAAAAAATCATAAGCCACTAGGAAGGCTCACAGGAATTGAAAATTCAGGATCCAGATCAGTAGGGAGAATCATGATTAAGAGAAAGCAGAGATCAGGGCAGACAGCAAAGAAGAGAAATCTAGAAGAATTCCAAGTCAAGCACTGAAACAAACTCGGGGCACTAGTCATTTTATTTATTTATTTATTTTTAAAAAACTTTATTAATAAATAGCATTATGACATGCATGAGTTGGAATATAATAATAAACAAAGATAAAAACAGTATTATGAGACAACACGTATAGTGCATAAAAAACATTCCTGATAGCAAGCGGGATGAAGAAAGCTCCAGTACTTCCACACTGTGAGATAGCCCTCTCCCATAAAAAGAAAAAAGGAGTATTAGGAATATTTGTGGGGAGAGGATCTAAAGAGACAATGGTGTCATAACCAGCTAATATAGTCTAAGACAGTCACTGAATCAGGCATTTAGTAGGGTTTAGGGTAGGATGAGGCATGTTGTGTCTCATTGAGGATCTACAACCTATAACTGTATGCCTAAGTATGAGCTTAGAAGTACATGAATGCCTAAGTATGAGCTTAGAGGTACATGAATGCCTAAGTATGAACTTTGAGGTACATGTATGCCTAAGTATGAGCTTAGAGATACATGAATGCCTAAGTATGAGCTTATAGGTATATGAATGCCTAAGTATGAACTTTGAGGTACATGAATGCCTAAGTATGAGCTTATAGGTACATGAATGCCTAAGTATGAACTTAGAGGTACATGTATACCTAAGTATGAACTTAGAGGTACATGAATGCCTAAGTATGAGCTTAGAGGTACATGAATGCCTAAGTATGAACTTAGAGGTACATGAATGCCTAAGTATGAGCTTATAGGTATATGAATGCCTAAGTATGAGCTTAGAGGTACATGAATGCCTAAGTATGAGCTTAGAGGTACATGTATGCATAAGTATGAACATACAGGGAAGGTGGAAGAGGAAAGAGAGGGTATGATGGGAGAACCAAGAGGATGGGTTGGAAGAGTCCTCGGCTTGTCAGGGGTCCCAAAGGCCAGCTGTTGAGTAAGTCTCAAATTCTAGCTGTAGTCTAGTGGTGGCAATCGCTCAGTGTCAGAAAACCTGTATCATATAAGTTAGCACTAGTCATTTTAAAGTGATAGTAATGTTTCATAATAAAAGCAGCTCTAATTAAAGGGATAGTAATACTTAAAATGTAAAAAAAAAATATGTTGTAGAGTTTATCCCCCTGAGTAAAACAAGAGTACTCCCACTGCTGAAAGTTGTTTCATTCAAAAGTTACTAATTTTCAAAGTTGAATTTTTTAGGTGCAATATCACAGTGGCCTGAAATTGTACAGTGGCGCTGTTGCTACACCATCCTATGGAGATTTATGGTCAACTGACCAGAGCTGTCCATAGGATGGTGTAGCAACAGCGCCACTGTACAATTTCAGGCCACTGTGATATTGCACCTAAAAAATTCAACTTTGAAAATTAGTAACTTTTGAATGAAACACCTTTCAGCAGTGGGAGTACTCTTGTTTTACTCAGGGGGATAAACCCTACAACATATTTTTTTTTACATTTTAAGTATTACTATCCCTTTAATCATCATAGTATTTGGACTTTGGAGAGTGTTATTTCAATTCTGTTGAAATTGAATTACAATTGAGTTGTAGTACAAGAGTAATTGAATGATAAAGTATCCCCCTCCCGCCCCTTTTACTGATGTAACACTGCTCAGCCAGATCAGAAGGGAGGTGCCCAGGTAGACTGCAGAGAGGGACAATCTTCAATTAAGATAAGGGAAAAACCTGAAAAACTTGTCAAGGGGGGCAGGGCTTTCATTGTTCTCATAGGAAGAAGATTGTCCCCTGCTGTTATCTGTCTGGTCTATGGACTGCATTCCACATCTGAGAAGAGATGGCTTACGCTAGGTAAAAGGGGCGGGAGGGGAAACTTTACTTGTGAATATCTCTCAAACCATAAAGGTTGGAGAGATAAGACTTATATTGTTCTTAATGTTTTTTAATGCCTACAAAATAAAATAAAGATAAAACGAAGTGTTAATATCCCTTTAAACACTTTGTATGTGTACAGCAGTGAGGCTGTTTTATAAAAGCCTCACAAATGTGTCTAGAAAAGTAATCAGAGGCAGAGGGAATCCCGCAGCAGGAACGAGGGGAGGGGGTGTGTTCAGAGGAGGAAACAGAACTGCAGGTAATAACAACATACTGCTCACTTTCATCCGTTTAACCTCTGTATACCACACAGGAACTGGCTTCACATCATTTACTACTAATTATTCACTACAGACTTTTAGCTGCAAGCTGATTATCTTATTATCTCTCTATTCTAAAATTTTGTGCATTTTGAGTTTTTCTCTGGACTTTTTATAGCTTGTATATCTGGTATATTTGTATTTATTATATGTATAGTGTATTATTATTATTGATTGTTGCTTACATATTTTCTTGTTTAGAATAAATACATAAGTCTATACATATCTTTGTGCCATTTATATTCATACTGATATTATTAAATCCAGGCTCTTATTTCGTACTTTTTGTGGGCGTTTTTTTGCTATATTATAGTCAGGGCTTAAAATTTGAAGTCCTTTCAGTGGCGTAACAATAGGGGTCGCAGGGGTCACACCTGCGACCGGGCCCGTCACTCTCAGGGACCCGGCCGACCCCTGCGACCCCCTCGCCATGCTCTCGCAGCACAGCTGATCTCCCGGTGGCCGTCGCTCTAGTAATGCAGAGCGCTGAGAGATGACATCATCTCCTAGCGCTCTGCATTACTAAGAACCACGCGGGAGCTTGAGTTCCAGACAGAGGTCTGTGCCGAATGAGGCAAAGATCTGTCATGTCACACACACCGCTAGACCACCAGGGACTCGAGGTAGGAGGAGGGGGGCGGTCAGTAGGGGCAATGTGGAGAATGAGGGGCAATGTGATGGGGGCATTGTGGAGAATAAGGAGCATTGTGGAAGGGGCATTGTGATGGGGGCATTGTAGAAGGGGCATTATGGAGATTGAGGGGCAATATGGAGAAAGAGGGGCAATGTGGAAGGGGTATTGTGGAGAATGAGGGGCATTGTGATGGGGGCATTGTTGAAGGGGCAATGTGGAAGGGGAAATATGGAGAATGAGGGGCATTGTGGAGATGAAGGGGCATTGTGGAGAATGAGGGGCATTGTGGAGATGAAGGGGCAATGTGGAGAATGAGGGGCATTGTGGAAGGGGCAATGTGGAGAATGAGGGGCAATGTGGAAGGGGTATTGTGGAGAATGAGGGGCATTGTGATGGGGGCATTGTTGAAGGGGCAATGTGGAAGGGGAA
The DNA here is from genome assembly GCA_037306005.1 of Rhinophrynus dorsalis. Lineage (NCBI taxonomy): Eukaryota > Metazoa > Chordata > Amphibia > Anura > Rhinophrynidae > Rhinophrynus > Rhinophrynus dorsalis. Next base: position 478,935,127 of record CM074723.1, on the reverse strand, counting down.
ATATGGAGAAAGAGGGGCATTGTGGAGATGAAGGGGCAATGTGGAGAATGAGGGGCATTGTGGAAGGGGCATTGTGGAGGTGGCCAAGGTAGTTGAGGGGGGCCAATGTGGTCAGGGGGGGCCCATGGCATTTCTTGCACCAGGGCTCGGTGCCTTCTAGTTATGCCTCTGAGTCCTTTGCTACTAGCCAGACCTGAAAAGTTACTAGCCACTGCAATACATAACATACCCACCAGGGCTGAATTTTTACTCACCATTGGCTAGTGGTAAGTGGAAATTTGGAGCCCTGATATAGTGATTACTAGCTCCTAGGTCACAGTGAAATACAGCAGCTGGATCTAATCCTATTTTTAAAAGTGTATAAATAGAGCGTCATTCATCACCATATACCTTTTTCTGTTTCACACAACTGTAGTTAAACTTTATTTCTCCCCCTTTCTCTCTCTCTCTCTCTCTTTCTCTCAGTCACCTCTGTCTCTCTCTACAACCACACAGCATGATGGTAACTTCCAGAATGATATAGTATTGCAGCAGGAATTTTTGAAGCCATAGAAAACATAAATGGAATACAGTAAAAAAAAGTGCAGGAAGATATATGGTTTTAGTGAAAAGGTGGAAATATTATATATTTGTATGTGTGGGATTTCCCATTGAAAAAACAGGAAATGTTAGGGCTTCTGTGGAAATTCTTATAGAACAAATGGGACTTTTCACCCATACATACGATTTCCCTCCTGCCTTTTGCCTCTAAGCTCTTGGAACGCCTAACTTACTCACAACTGGTTGACTTCTTTAAAGGGATAGTAATGTTTCATAATAAAAGCTGCTCTAATTAATCATCATACTATTTCAATTCTGTCAGAGTTGTAGTACAATAGTAATTCAATGACAAAGTGTCCCACTCCTGCTCCTTTTACTGATGTAACACTGTTCAGCCACATCTGAGAAGAGATGGCTTACACTAGGTAAAAGGGGCGGGAGGGGAAACTTTGCTTCTGAATATCTCTCAATCCATAAAGACTTATATCGTTCTTCATGTTTTTTTAATGCCTACAAAATAAAATAAAGATAAAACAAAGTATCACTATCCCTTTAACACACACAACCTGCTTGACCTTTTACAATCTGTCTTCCACGCTGATCATTCCACTGAAACTGCTCTCACAGGTCAACAATCTTTACATTGCCAAATCACAAGGTCACTATTCAATACTAATTCTGTTTGATCTCTCAGCTTAATTTGACACTGTTGATCATGATCTCCTCCTCCAATTTCATCACTCCTTAGGAATCTGTAACTTAGCACTGGATTGGTTATCCTCTTATCTAACTGGCCGATCCTTCAGTGTCTCCTCTGCCACCTCTTCATTCTCTCTGTTGGTATTCCTCAAGGTTTTGTCCTAGGACCACTTCTGTTCTCTCTTTACACAATAACACTTGGTGATCTTATTAACTCATTCAGACTCAAATATCACCTCTATGCAGATGACACTCAGCTTTATTTATCTTCACCTTGGCTGATTTCTGATATTCAATCTAAAGTCACAGATTGCCTCTCAGCTATCTCAGACTGGATGGCTCATGAGTCTAAAACGGAGCTAATTGTCATCCCACCTAGGCCTGGCCCATTCGTACCCTTCCAGGTGAATGTAAATGGCACTACCATAAATCCAGTATCAGATGCATGATGTCTAGGGGTGATAATTGACAAATCTCTCTCATTCTCTCCTCATATTAACGCCATCACCAAATCCTGCCGCTTTTTTTTTGTAACATTCTAAAATCAGTCCCTTCCTCTGTTGCTCCATAGCTAAAATTCTTACACAAGCACTCATCTTTTCCTGCATGGACTACTGCAACCTTCTTCTCCCTGGCCTTCCTGCCTCCCAACTCCATCATCTTCAATCCATACAGAATGCTGCAGCACGAACTACTCTATTGTTACCTAGATTTGTCCTTGCCCCACTCTTTCTCAAATCTCTGCAATGGCTGCCTATCAAACTCCAGATATCTTACAAAATGTTGCTTCTCTTATTCAAGACTCTCCTTTCCTCTACCCCTTCCAACATATCCACTCTGATGTCCCGCTATACCCCATCCCGTCAATTATGATCAGCCAATGGCAGTGTTCTCTCAGCTCCTTTTGTGTCTACGGCCCTCTCACATATCAAACCTTTTTCTCTCTGGAATGCTCTACCTTCCACCCTGCATCACTGCACCTCTCTTATGGTCTTCGAGTCATGCTTAAAACTACACGCCTTAACAAAATTTAAACATGCTAGAAGGCACTGACTTTGTAAAACTTAGGCTCTTATAAATTATTTACTTTATTTGTGTCCCCTATCCTGACCAGAACTCTGGCACTGTATTCAGAACTTAACCCTTATGTACTCTGTATGTCTTCCATTAACACTTTAGATTGTAAGCTTTCAGGAACTGACCTCACTTCTACTTTACAAAGCACTTGTGACCCTGTATTGTCTAAACCCTTAAATTGTAAAGTGCTGTGTAAACTTGCGGCTCTATATAAATAAATATATTAATTCATTCATACATAATGGTTATCACTAGCCAAAATGCTGACGCGGCACCAGCACAACAAGCCACCACCACTTCTGGGGAGAAGTTGTCCATTCACCATAATCCTTCTCCTCATTTAACTTCTCCAAAACCATGGATGTTGAAATATTTTTCCCAGGGACCAGGAATGGACTGTGCTGTTATTAACAACTTACAGTGTACACAGTGTTTGAAAGGGTTTGTAAAGAGGATGGTCTGGGACCACACAAATTATTAAGCATGTTTACCCTATAAAACTGTCCCCTAAGAAAACAGGTGTTGTCAGTCATGTCCCCAGTCTGTCCCAAAAATAAAACAAGTGGCACTGATGACAGTGGTGGTGACTGGTGGGTTTCTGTCACTTCCCTTGAGTCATTAGCACACTCATTGAAAATGATTTAGCCTCCACATCTGCAGATGCTCCCTTCCCCATGTATTCTGCCTTTTGGGGTCATTGCACCACACAATGTGCAATGTGGCATCATATTGCCAGGTCCTTCATCTACAGAATCATTGTCTGCTGGCGGCACTAGTGACACATTTGTCAGTGTCAGTGCTGAGTTGGGGTACCCTGAGGGCACCAAGAGGACAAATGGCATATTAATCATAGCCCATCCAATGACCTTAGCACCAGACAATGATAACACAGGTAATATTGTCAACATTGTGGACCAGTTGGGGGTTACCTTGCACCTTTTTTGAGGGATTTCTAACTTCCATGTTGCTTTTGTTATTGGGAACCAATAGAGATCATAGTGAAAGTAGCACCTGATTTTTTTCTTGGGTGAAGGTTGCACATGTTCCGCATTTACCTCTGGGTGGTTATACTGCATTTGTTATATTAGGACAGATGTGCCAAGGTACGACCGCCTCCGACCCAATCTATACGTCCTTGTTACAGAGTGAGCACAATGCAGTTGGTGCTGATAGAACACTTCCTACCCCAATGAGATGTATTTCCAGACCAGCGATTTCAGTATGTGGCAAGGATGATGATACCACCGCCACCACGTTTACTACTACCCACCATGGTGGACGCTGGACACTCCAGCCTCATCCTGCTGTGATTGTGACATTTGCTCTCAGTGCCTGGGGAAACCAGCTGCACCTCACTGGCAAGACCGAACAAGGCTGAAACGTACATCTGGGAATAGATGGTGTTTCCTGTGCAGAGGGGACTTGACCATTATTTTGGAACTAGACCATCATTATGGAAAGGATTAGTCTAATATGTATGCAGAAATTTCTCCTTTGTAATGGCACTAGATGGCTAAAATGTGATGGTCTTGAGTGGTGACTATCTGTAGAACAGGCAACATTAATTTTGCTCATGCTCAGAACCTCTCACATCTCTTGGCTTGGTTTTGAAAAAATCTTAGGTTCTCTATCTAAGAGTAAAGAGTAATCCAGATGTGGACCCCTTGCTCTCAGTGCCTAGGGAAACCATACTCACCCACCCACATTGTTCTGCAGAACAATGCAAGAGAGTATCATACTGAGAAATATAGTTTACCAGCTATAGAATGCTATGCATTTCTAATGTAAAACAGATATATGATTGAAGGACTCCAAACTTGCCAAAATTAAAAAAAAAAAAAAATCCAGGGATAATTTGTTCCTCGGCAGTCACATAACAGCGGCACTGGTGATTAATAGTACTGTGTAGATCAATGTCATCCGAAATAGGCTTAAATCTGTACTTGTACAGCAGAACAGACATTTATTACACTTAAATACTAAATGAAAACATATAAATGAGAAAAACTAGCAAGAGGGAAGCTCTTAATCAATTATTCTTTTAATGAAAATAGCATATAGAGATGAAAGGCCAAAAATAGGATACAGTAAAAAGTAGCCAATACAAGGGACAGTAGCTGGCCTGGAAATCTGGCACAGTTGACAAGTGTGTGTTTCCTTGCTAAACACAAAAGAAAAAAAGAAAAGAGAAGTGTGTATATTAGGTGCACACTTGTTGAAACAATTAACTTTATTTAATAATTATAAAAATATCCAGGAAACCAGTACTAGATGTCTCATTTTCTATATTCTTCTGACCAAATAACTCATCTCTACTCTGGATTCTCATTTGTTTGCGTTTTAATACATCGGACTTGACCCCTGTAGCCATTTCTGAATAGAAGCCTAGTCCTTAAACAATATTATATTATATGATGTGCTGATTTCCTAAAAGATACGCTATCTAGCGTTAAACTTAAAGGGATAGTAATACTTCGTTTTAACTTTATTTTATTTTGTAGGCATTAAAAAAACATGAAGAATGATTTAAGTCTTATCTCTCAAACCTTTATGGTTTATGAGATATTCACAAGCAAAGTTCCCCTCCCGCCCCTTTTACCTAGTGTAAGCCATCTCTTCTCAAATGTGAGTCTGGTTGTATGACAGTACAGATAACAGAAGGGGACAATTTTCTTTGTATGAAAACAATGAAAGCCCTTCCCCCCTTGACAAGTTTTTCAGCTTTTTCCATTATCTTAATTGAAGATTGTCCCTCTTTGCAGTCTACCTGGGCACCTCCCTTCTGATCTGGTTGAACAGGGGGGGGATACTTTGTTTGTGAATATCTCTTAAACCATAAAGGTTTCAGAGATAAGACTTATATCATTCTTCGTGTTTTTTTAATGCCTACAAAATAAAATAAAGTTAAAACGAAGTATTACTATCCCTTTAAGTTGAATAGAAAACCAAGAAATCTCACTATCTTTAAATCCCAATGAAACTTGTAAAAGGGGCATCTACTTTTAAAGTGTACTTTTTACTTTAAACTACCCCCCAAGGTGCTACCTACACACTAATTACCATGCTAAACACAAAAGAAAAAAAGAAAAGAGAAGTGTGTATATTAGGTGCACACTTGTTGAAACAATTAACTTTATTTAATAATTATAAAAATATCCAGGAAACCATCAATCTCTGGGGTTAATACTAAGGCAAAGAGTCCTATAATCAAGGCATAACATGCTGAGGAAATACCCCAGCACTATGCACATCAGCGGACAAGCCTTAATTGTCAAGCACTTCAATCCACAGTATCTATTACTAACACAGATTCATTGTATCACAGCAAAACGACACAGCGAACTCCTCACTGGTCGTGATGCTACTAGTTAGCAATCAGTATCACACGCGCTATCCTAAAGGGTCACAGAACGCTACTCCGCACAGCTGAATATAATGTTAGCAACAAGAATCAACTATATATTCAAAAACACACTGCTAACATCTGCATGATAGCGTTAACTAAAGATTAGTGTTGCTTGTCCTTCGCACGTAAGGATAGATATCCAATCGTGCGGCTATTATTATTAACTAGTTGTACCAAATAATCGCACATGTAAGATACACATGATGAAAAGTGTGTGTTTCCTGCCATCAGTGGAGTTGCTAGCTCCTAAAAGTCATGGAACTTTGCCCAAAAGTAGGGATGGGTAAAAACCAAACCAAAATTTGCAAAAAAAGTCACCTTCCGCTTGGTGAAAAATTTTGTGTAAAAAGCGCAATTTTCCCACCATTTTTGCCTAGCTCACTGCATTGAAATCAATGGGAAGCCTGAATTTCTCCCAACCACGTGGCAGTTTTATCTTCCTTTCCTGCAGGCATATAAAAGGCTGTCAGGCTCTCACAGAGGCCATTTTGTGTTTGTGAGAGGAGAGAGCAGCATGTTTTTAGCTAGAGGAGATAGGAAAATAAAGGGGAACTGAAGCTTAGTTTAGGAAGTCATTTAGATAGGACATTTGTTCTCTGTATGAGGGGAGTCTGGGGGCACTCTGGACGAGAAGAATGGAGGAAGGAAATTGTCCCCCAAATACCCCAAATTTCAGTGTGACTGGTTGGCAAGACACAGGCAGCTGGGGTCCAATTTGCTTGCTGATTTTGCTTTTATTTTCTCTGTGCTGGGGAATTCTGGGAAACAAAGTTGTTGATTTTGTTTTTTTAGTTATATATATATTTTTTTGGACAGATTGTGATAAGATAGGGTGGACAACTTAAAAAAAATAATAAATAAATATATCAGGCAACAGACAGCAAACTGGAAGCCTGACATGAACTGTGTGTCTGAGGCAGACTTGATAGAATGTTGTTGAGGGCTAAGGCAAGCCATCACACTCCATCAGTTGTGTTGTGTACTGTAAAAACACACACAGTAGTTGAGTAATGTCCAGCAAACTCACAAGGGGGGTGGGGGAAATGTAGAAGTGTAGGGAAGTGGGAGTAAAGTGGCGATCCCCCTCCTCTCAGGGAAGATGTTTAGCTTTCTCACTTGCTACCCCCCTACCTCTGGAACTCCCTACCACCCAGTATTCACCAAGCCTCAACCCTCAACAACTTTAAATCAACGCTAATAGAGCACCTTTTATCTCTAGCAACAGCGTAATATGGAAACATTATCATTATCAAACATTATCATCATTAGCCAAACACTGCACTTCCTCCTCTACCTGCTTGTATCTGTATGTCACCCATCCTATACTTAGAATGTAAGGTCTACGGGGCAGGGACCTCTTATCCTAATGTATACTCACCTGTTGTTCCCCTTATGACTGCCTATATAAGAACTTAATCATAGTAACATAGTAACATAGTAAATTAGGTTGAAAAAGACACAAGTCCATCAAGTTCAACCTTCGCCTCATACCTCAGTAACTGAGAATTTTATAGCTTTCCTGCTACCAATTAAATTAGTCTTTATCAGACCTTCCTGATCAGCCTACTGATAAACAGTATAACTCTGTATGTTCCCTTTTGAAAGAAATGTATCTAATCTTCTCTTAAATGTATCCATTGTATCAGCCATAACTACCTCCCTGGGCAATTAATTCCACAATTTGACAGACCTTACCGTAAAAAAACCCTTCCTCTGCTGAAGTTTAAACCTCCTTTCCTCTAATCTCAAGGGGTGTCCCCTGGTCACCTGATCAGGCCTTGGAATAAATAGCTCACTGCAGAGATCCTTGTATTGACCTCTCATATACTTGTACAATGTGATAAGGTCTCCTCTTAGTCGTCTTTTCTCTAGAGTAAATAAACCAAGTTTGTTTAGTCGTTCCTCATACGTCAAGTCCTCCATTCCCTTAATTAATTTTGTTGCTCTCCGCTGTACCCTCTCTAGTTCTAGTATATCCTTTTTCAGAACCGGTGCCCAAAATTGCACTGCATACTCAAGGTGAGGTCTTACCAATGATTTGTATAATGGCAAAATAATGTTATCCACTGTTGCTTCAATACCTCTTTTAATCACCGCACTTATTGTACCCCTTCTATATTAAATGTAATCTGTAAAGTGCCAGGTACACTGGTTGGAGCTATATAAATAAAAATATACAATACAATACAAGATACAGATTGTCAAGGTCTCATCAAAAGTTCCACCACCACCACCACCGAAAATACAAACAAAAACCCATATTAGAAGTGCACTGAAGATGACAACAAGTTGCATTCTAGAGTTGATGATGGCATAATGGAGGAATATATAGTAGCTGAACCAAATGCTGCATCAGACAGTGAGACAAACAAGCCCCAAATCACCTGTCACCGAAGTAGCAGCGAACTTTGTAAAAGTAAAAATAAATTGTTTGACACATCTAAAAGCGTAGAGGAATATAAGGGTAGTGGGCGAGAAGAGGCAGGTGATGTGATGCTGAGGATGACCTAATGATGACTGATGATGATGCAGATATAAAATATATCCCTCCAGCATCCTTTTCTTCTTCAGATATGGATGAAGTTGAGAGTGAGCAAGATGATAACTGGCCAGAAAGTTAGCAGAAAGGCAAAGTGTGATGGTACCAGGATTTACCGGACCCTTTTGGGGTCATCGGTTCCTGAACCGCCGCTGCTGCTGCCCCTCTTCCACGGGCGGCTGGAGCCCTGCTGCTTCCTGGAGGTCCTGGATACTCAGACAGGAACAACTGGATGCTGCCCCCTGGTGGCAGAGCTAGTGAATTTGGCTGCAGAATCCTATGTGGGGTTTCCAGAGGCCCAACGCCAGTAGACCGGCGAGGCAAGTGAATTCGCTTCTGCAGTGGCTAAGGTGAGAATCCCCAGCCCAAGCCCCCTCCAGAAATACAGCCGAGACTTGTATTAAGGAGGGTAGAACAGAACAGCTTTATTGATGAAACACACTGCTTATATACACTTCCAGACACTCTTATCAAGATTAGAATGCAAAGCAAGGTTTGGAAAAAGGGCATTTTGACTGGACCATAATAACTTCCCCTGATTGGTCAAGGAAGCACAGCAGGAGTCAATCAACATTCCAGTCATTGTTTAGCCAAGTTACGCAGATCTGAAGTCTATTGTAAGCAAGCAAGAGTGCTGGGCATAGCCTTTATTTTCTCTGCACTCTGGCTCCCAACTATCATATCCCTTTACAGGAATTACAGTAATACACCACCCAAACTATTACATTATGTCACACAATGTACAACATAGGGATCAATATTTCAAGTCAGATAATAACACGCACTGTTCTCACTCCCGCCTTGTATTTCCTATTGGTGAGATACTAACATTCCACACTGTTCTCCGTCCCATCTACTCTTCCTGACAGTCAGATAACATCCACACCGTTCTCACTCAATCCTTTTATTTCTTACTGATGAGATACTAACTTTTCACACTGCTCCCATCTGCCACTCACAGCCAGCCAGTAGTAGCTAAATTTGCATAAACTTCCAAATAAGTTAGGTTAAAAATCTCATAAGCTATTTTTTTATTTCCAGGGAGAACATTTTGTACCCAGTTTGAGAACAAATACTAACATTCCTCACTGTTCTCCCTCCCATCTACTTTTCCTGACAGTCAGATAACATCCACACCGTTCTCACTCAAACCTTTTATTTTCTATTGATGAGATACTAACATTTGACACTGCGCTCCCTCCCACCTGCTTCTCCCTAATAGTCAGATAATAAAATCCACTCTGTCCTCACTCTCACCTTGTATTTCCTACTGGTAAGATACTAACATTCCGCACTGTACTCCCTCCCACCTGCTTCTCCCTGATAGTCAGATAATAAAATCCACTCTGTCCTCACTCTCACCTTGTATTTCCTACTGGTAAGATACTAACATTCCACACTGTTCTCCCTCCCACCTGCTTCTCCCCGATAGTCAGATAATAAAATCCACTCTGTCCTCACTCTCACCTTGTATTTCCTACTGGTAAGATACTAACATTCCGCACTGTACTCCCTCTCACCTGCTTCTCCCTGCCAGTCAAACAATAACATCCACACTGTCCTCACTCCCACCTTGTATTTCCTACTGGTGAGATATAGTGTTGAGCGAGCACCCCGATGCTCGGGTGCTCTGACCGAGCACCGCCGGAGGCTCGAGTGCTCGGCCGAGCACCCGAGCCCCATTGAATTCAATGGGGCAACACGAGCATTACACCAGGCACCCCCTGCTCTGATGAGGGGAGGGTGCCTGGTCAATGCCCCCCTTCATCTCCACAATGCCCCTCTTCCACAATGTCCCCCTTCCACAATGTCCCCCTTCCACAATGTCCCCCTTCATCTCCGCAATGCCCCCCTTCCACAATGTCCCCCTTCCACAATGTCCCCCTTCATCTCCAAAATGTCCCCCTTCATCTCCGCAATGTCCCCCTTCCACAATGTCCCCCTTCATCTCCACAATGCCCCCTTCATCTCCACAATGCCCCCTTCCATCTCCACATGTCCCCTACCTCCAGTCCCTGGTGGTCCAGCGGAGCGTCTGTCAGATCTGTGCCTCCTTCGGCACAGATCCCTGCCACCCGAACATGGCGGGCGAGCACATGGCGGTACTCGTACGAGTACCGCCATGTGCCGAGCAGAGCGATGCTCGAGCCGATCCGAGCATCGGCCGAGCATGCTCGCTCAACACTAGTGAGATACTAACATTCCACACTGCTATCTCTCCCATCTGCCACTCACAGCCAGCAAGTAGTATCTAAATTTGCATAAACTGCCAAAAAAGTTAGGTTAAAAATCTCATAAGCATTTTTTTTATTTCCAGGGAGAACATTTTGTACCCAGTTTGAGAATAAATAGAAATGGTGTCAATGTTTTTGTTTGTTTGTTTGAGGGTTTGCCTTCCCGTGGATCAACAAAAACAAGGATGAGAAGGAAGAGGTTGATCTTTGAGGTATGTCTTTTTCTAACCTCATCAGCTATGTTACTATGTCATTTCCTGGTGTTTTGCTTCACAAGATAACTCCCTGCCACAAGTCTCCCATCTCCCATCTATCCTCAACTGACTCCAATCTACGGACAGTCTTTCACTCATTACCAGCCATGGTCCCATTGCATGTTACAAGCTGTTACTTTGCTGAATGCTTTTATTTTTCATTTCTACGATTTATTAGGATGATTCCCCTACAGTAGTGTTATTTTGAACAGGATTTTTTCCATGATCTATTCCCTGATGTGCGCACCGTGGTAGTCATTGACAGCTTTCCACTGTCTCCTTGGTAAGGTTTGTGGCCATTAGCAGAACGGGACATGGGCAGACGTCCCAGAAATGGCGTGTAGTGGAGATATTTGGCTCCCCCTGAAGCAAAGTGGTTAAGAAATTTGGCAGAAAGTTAAGGACACTGCTAATTCAGCTGAATGTACAGCACTGAATCTCAATATCAATATTTGACTGGTGACCACAGGAATCGAAGCAGCAATATTAAGGTATGTACATAAGGACTACCAGAGAAGTCAAAGAAAACTCCTCTTACAGCCAGAGATACCCTTTCATTTTTTTTCAACGTTGCTGCGTCCCTGTTCTTGCTAATGAACAGTTATAGGACCCAAGAATCCTATATAATAATTCTCTAAAACGTGTGTAAAGACTCAATCATGCGCAGTGGAGACTGCTACGCATGCTGCAGTCATGCTCAGTAGAGACTGTCCGTGCCGCAGCTGTCTCTTCTGCGCATGACAACCCCGCGACCAGCTGGCAGTGGCACTGTGACCCGTGTAACGGGCTTTTCAAGTAGTCAAATATATAAAAAAACAAAAAAAACAGTAATTGTCGGACAGACCAGGTCCACCATAGGTGACGAATACAAATTCCCTGAACTCCTACTGATGTGAAAGTTTTTTAACTCCTTAAATGCTACAGAGGTCTCCAGTGTATTGCACAGCAATTTGATGGAGAACTCTCTAGCATTCGAGGGTTAATGGTTAAAACAAATTTTTATTTTTCCGTATAGAGCAGATAGTTTGCCCCAGAATTATGCCACATTTCTTTGAAACATAGGGACCACAGACAACACAATTTAAAGGGAAGTTATAGTTATAATATATTAAACCTTAAACACATTCTTAAAGGGATAGTAATACAGGCCATATGAGGAATAGTTCATTACAAACAGACAAGGTGTATGCAAACCATAGACAGGCCAATATCCATGTCTTTAAAGGCCTTTAAATATGAAAGAGAAAAGTGCAATAAAATATTTGTGTGTTATAGTAGTAATTTAAGTAGAACAAGCAAAGAAGCAGCTAAAATGAGCAGAGGGGATGTGCAAAAGCAAGAAGAAAAGAATAGCTCACAGCGCTAACTCATCATAACACATACATATAATTAACCCCTTAATGACCCTTGACGGTCATAGCACGTCATGGGTTGTTATACCGTTAACGTCATGGAATTCCGCCCCAACCCCCCCCCCCCCCCCCCCCGCGGCTGCCATTCGGGGACAATGCTCCATGGTCTTTTAGTGACCTCAACATGCCTGCGCGGCCGGTTGTTAAGGTATTAATAAAGTGTAAATAAGAATACAGTCATAAATATATAGATAGCAGCAGAGAATGAGAGGGTTCCCCAGTCCCCCAGTTATTAGGTTGAAACCTAAAATGCAAATGAAAGACAAAAAGACAAACCTGCGCTTCTCTATACAAGGTGAAATGTGTGCCCTGTATTGGGCATATATAATACTACTGTGTTAATAAATGTGAGGATTTCATTCAAAATTTGGCCAAACATTGTTAAGCTTGCTAACCCATTCATGGTAATCTCATTATGTGGCAAGCACCTACTCTAACACACCTGTAAAATAATGTTTGGCCAAATTTTGAATGAAATCCTAATATTTATGAACACAGTAGTATTATATCTGCCCGATACAGGGTACACATTTGCACCTTGTATAGAGAAGCGCAGGTGTATCTTTTTGTCTTGTGTTTGCACTTTAGGTTTCGTTCTAATACTTGGGGGACTGAGGAACCCTTTGTCACGGTAATCAGGCAAAGAAGGACAGACAACAGTATAATGAGTATAACCACCTTTATTGATAATATACAGTAATGGTAATAATGCCCACACAACCCCAGACCACTGGACGATAGACCACAGTCTACTCCCCGGAGATGCACACTTTGCCAAGTACTGCACTACTGTCACTATACCGGAGGAGATTGGAAATAGCCTATGGTTCTAGCACCAACAGAACAAGCTATAGAGGTAGCTTGAATCTCCAACCAGGGTATAGATAACCGGAGGCAACAGGGAGCAAGAGCAAGCCAGTGCAACAGGACAGAAGCAAATGGTCAGGAAAGCTTGGCAATGCATGGAACAAGTGGTCAGCCAGAGCCACAGGTCAGAACCAATGTGGATAATCAGACAAGCCAGGGTCAACAAGGAGCGAGTTAGTCAGCCAGAGCCACAGGTCAGAACCGATGTTGGTATTCAGACAAACCGGGGGCAACACGGAGCATGTTAGTCAGCCAGAGCCACAGGTCAGAACCGATGTGGGTAGTCAGACAAGCCAGGGTCATACATGGAGCAAATTAGTCAGCCAGAGCCACAGGTCAGAACTGATGTGTGTAGTCAGACAAGCTGGGGACTACATGGAGGGAGTTAGTCAGCCAGAGCCACAGGTCAGAACTGATGTGGGTAGTCAGACAGGTCTGGGTCATACACAGAGCAAATTAGTCAGCCAGAACCACAGGTCAGAACCGATGTGGGTAGTCAGACAAGCCGGGGTCACATGGAGCGAGTTAGTCAGCCAGAGCCACAGGTCAGAACCGATGTGGGTAGTCAGACAAGCCGGGGTCACATGGAGCGAGTTAGTCAGCCAGAGCCACAGGTCAGAACCGATGTGGGTAGTCAGACAAGCCGGGATCATACACAGAGCGGATTCGGAGGCCAGGCACTGGTCACAACAAGAACGCAAGAGCTACTAGCAGGCACACCATGTAAGGGCAAAGACTCCTAGGCCCTGGGAAGTTTAAATAGGAGCTAACCAAGGATAGGAACCAATTAGGTAAATCAGCACTAGCCCATAAACAAGCGCACGTCACTGCGCCCTCTCTAGTGAACGTCAGCAATGAGGAAGTAGCCAGCGTCCATGCCGGCTGATAACACAGCAAAAGAAGGAAGCACAGGAGTGCTAGGCTGCGTAGGGATACTGTGATACCCTTTCAGTCTCTGCTGCTATTTATACATTCATGACATTATTCTTAGATATACATTATTAAATATATGTATATGTTATGGTGAGCTAGTCTTTTCTTCATCTCTATGTATAATTATAGTTGTGGACATTAAGAATGATTGACCCTTTAGGAGGTCAATTTTATTTTTTGACAACTATATATTTTGGACTCACTGGGATTATTTCTATGTCTTATAGAGTAGTGTTTTAGGTAAATTAGAAGAATGGATAAGAGTGTGTTTAATGTTGATAAAAGTAAAATAATGTGATTGGGACATAAAAATCCAAAGGAAAAATATACTATTAAGGGTACTGTGCTGTCAGAGACAACAGAGGAAAGGGATTTAGGAGTAATTATTTCTAATGACTTAAAGGTAGGCAGGCAATGTAATAAAGCAGTGGGGAATGCAAGCAGGGTGCTGGGTTGTATAGGTAGGGGCATTAGTAGCAGAAAAATGGAAGTGGTCATGTCACTCTACAGATCTCTAGTTAGACCTCACCTAGAGTATTGTGTACAGTACTGGAGACCACATCTCCAGAAAGATATAGATACTTTAGCGAAAATCCAGAGAAGGGCTACTAAAATGGTGACTGGTTTACATGATGAGAAATATCAGGATAGACTAAAGGATCTAAACATGTATAGCTTGGAGGACAGAAGAGAGAGAGGGGATATGATAGACACATTCACATACATGAAGGGATTCAACAAAGTGCAGGATGGAAGTATATTTCAAAGGAGTAAAAATGTTAGGACAAGAGGCCATAGTCTAAAACTAGAGGGATAGAGATTTACCTCACTGAGAGGGTAGCAGATAAGTGGAATAGCCTACCAGAAGACGTGGTAAAGGTTAATATAGTGAGAGAATGTAAGCATCCATGGGATAGGCATAAGGCTGTCCTTCACATAAGAAAAGACCAAGGACCAAAAGAGGTTTGAGGTTTTTACAATAGGAAATTGGGCAGACTAGATGGGCCGAATGGTTCTTATCTGCCGTCAGATTCTATGTTTCTATGTTTCTATCCTGCTCTTGAAATGGTTAAGGATATATATATATACTAGCAACATGGGACAGCGTTGCCCGTCATGTTATGACCATTGGGCGCACGTGTTTGAAATGCAGACACACTGATAAACACAGACATATGCAGCATACAGGCAGACACATACCATACATCCCAAGTGTCCCTCTTTAGGAGGGACAGTCCCTCTTTGAGGGCCAAATCCCTCTGTCCCTCTTTCCCACCCTGTTGTCCCTCTTTTTAGGAGGTCAGACTGTGTGCAGGGCCGGCTCCACCTATAGGCGAGGTAGGCGCCGGCCTAGGGCGCACACGTACTGGGGGCGCAGGCATGCAGCGGAGAAGAGGTGCGCCCACACACCACGCCAGGAACCACAACACAGTCAGGTCTGTGTTGCTACAGCGCTCCCTCATCTGGTCGGATCTTTAGTAATGCAGAGCGCGCTGGGAGTCATGATCTCCAGCCGCGCTCTGCATTACTGAAGAGAAGACTGCGCGGGAGATACAGGTATGTGATGGGGGGCAAGTTGGAGCTGAGGGGGCATAGTGGAGCTGAGGGGGCAAGTTGGAGCAGATGTGGGGCAAAGTGGAGATGATGGGGGCAAGTTGGAGCTGTTAGGGGAAAGCTGGAGCTGAGGGGGCATAGTGGAGCTGGTGGTGGCAAGTTGGAGATGATGGGGGCAAGTTGGAGCTGATGAGGGTCAAAGTGGAGCTGATGAGGGTCAAAGTGGAGCTGAGGGGGGGCAAGTTGGAGCTGAGGGGGGGCAAGTGGAGCTGAGGGGGGGCAAAGTGGAGCTGGTGGGGCAAGTTGGAGCGGATGGGGGGGCAAGTTGGAGCGGATGGGGGCAAGTTGGAGCTGCTGGGGGCATAGTGGAGCTGATAGTGGAAAGTTGGAGCTGAGAGGGCATAGTGGAGCTGGTGGGGGCAAGTTGGAGCGGATGGGGGCAAGTTGGAGCGGATGGGGGGCAAAGTGGAGCTGATGGGGGTAAGTTGGAGAGGATGGGGTCAAAGTGGAGCTGATGGGGGTAAGTTGGAGCTGAGGGGGTAAAGTGAAGCTGAGGGGGCAAAATGGAGCTGGTGGGGGCACGTTGGAGCTGATGGGGGCAAGTTGGAGTTGATAGGGGCAAAGTGGAGCTGGTGGGCCAAAGTGAAGCTGATAAGGGGCAAGTTGGAGCTGGTGGGGGGCATCTCTTACAGGCATCTCCAGAACAGGGGCAGAGTGGCTCAGGGGGCAGAGAGAGGACAATCATGAAAAGAGGTTGGGTATAAGTAGGCAGGGTATAAAGGGGTGGGACACAAGGGGCGGAGCGAAATGGGCGGCAAAATTAGGTTTTGCCTAGGGTGGCAAAAATCCTTGCACCAGCCCTGACTGTGTGGTGTGTATTACTTTGCTCTACAGCAATAAAGCAATAAACTTCAGTATATGTGTGTATACATTAGTCTGTGCAAATAAAATACTTTGGTCTTGAACTAAATCATTTATTCAGTTACATAAATAGCTAGTAATAGGTCATGAAATAACCTAAAAATTCGTACTAATGCCCCGCCCACCAGCCACACCCCCAATAATATTACCTAAAACTAACATGTCCCTCTTTGGCCCTGTGAAATGTTGGGAGGTATGCACATACACACAGTGAGCGGCAGAAACATGCAAAAGACATGTACACACAGACACACTGGAGATGCACATATGGACACACATATGTAACAGAGATGTACACACACAGACACGCAACATATATGAGCAGAAACACATGTACCCCTCTGGCACTCAAAGGGTTAAGGTATAGAGAGGCATGTCAGAGTTAAATAGCAGTGGGAAGTGTGTTCATACCTGGGAACACTGACTTGTGAAGTCCCTAGAGGGGACTGATGTGGTGCTGATGTGGAGAAACAAATGGGGCAATCTGGGTTAAAAGTGGGTGGGGCTTAATCGCGAGTAGGGGGCGGGGCTTAACATAAATGTGAAAAAGTGTTAGTAATAGGCTGGGGAAGGAGGAGAAGTGGGAGAGAAATGCAAGTTTACAGTGTGAGGGGTTTGAACACACTCCATGAGGGGTAAAACTTGATACAGAACCCTGTGGCAGTCAGTGGGTTAAGTGTGAATCTGATGGCTGTCTGTCCTGTGTCTTGCATGGCAAATGGTGACAGTGAAGAAGTAATTCAGCAATGAGGGCCTACCTTAACCCTTTGAGTGCCATTTTGTTCCCCTGCTGATGCAGCACCATTCAGTGGCTTTACTACAGGTCCTGCTGAGGCCACTGGGAGTCAAGGTGAGTGACTGTGTGTCAGCCATCTTTCTTTCTGGCTTTGTGTGTGTGTATGGGTATATGGTGCTGTGTGAGTGGGGCATGAGTGTGTTATACCTGGGAATTTTTACTTGTGGAGTCCCTCATGTGGTGCTGATGTGGAGAGAGCAATGGGGCAATCTGGGTTAAAAGGGGGCGGGGCTTAATCGCGAGTAGGGGGCGGGGCTTAACATAACTATGGAAAAGTGTTAGTAATAGGCTGGGGAAGGAGGAGAAGTGGGAGAGAAATGCAAGTTTACAGTGTGAAGAGTTTGAACACACTCCCTGAGGGGTAAAACTTGATACACAACCCTGTGGCAGTCAGTGGGTTAAGTGTGAATCTGATGGCTGTCTGTCCTGTGTCTTGCATAGCAAATGATGACAGTGAAGAAATAATTGAGCAATGAGGACCTACCTTAACCGTTTGAGTGCAATTTTGTTCCTCTGGTGCTGCAGTACAGGTCCTGCTGAGGCCTCTGGGAGTCAGGGTGAGTGACTGTGTGTGTGTGTCAGCCATATGTATTTCTGGCTTTGTGTGTGTATGTGGTGTATGTGGTGCTGTGTGTGTGAGTGGGGGCATGTCTGCTTGGTACTGTGTGAGTGGGGCATGTGTGTGTGTTTGTGTGGTGCTGTGTTAGTGGGGCATGTGTGTGTGTTTGTGTGGTGCTGTGTGAGTGGGGCATGTGTGTTTGTCTGTGGTGTAGGAGCAAGTGGCGGCCATATTGTTTTTTTCTGACTTTGATAGTGGTGGGTGGGCTGCATAGTGGGGGCGGGCCAACTCCCTGCATGATTGAATCACCCAATGGGAACAGTAACTCCTCCTTAATACCACCCCTGGGTGTGTTTTGGCAGGCACAAAGTCTTCTTTTATATATATAGATATATATATATATATATATATATATATATATATATTTATAATTCGTTTTTTGTTTGTGTTGGTACAATTTCAGTGAGTGCTGGAGACCAATCATGGTGCTATTAACTCTCCCTCCTTTGGCTCTCTGTGTTTCAATTGCTTTACACTTTCAGTGATGTCATAGACCTTTGTTGTATGTGACTAATCCATTCATACTTTTTTCTGTCTCTTTTTGTTATGTTTAGAATCCACTGCTCCATACTTCTCTGTGTAAACTCAAGTTTTTGTATGGTTTTGGTATTCAGTGACCATGTTTTACAGCCATATGTAAGAAATGGGATGACACACTGGTCAAAAAATCTCTCCCTTGAAGCATAGTGGTAAATTTGTCTTAAATACAGTACTACTAAGTTTTCCAAATGATTGCCATCCAAATTGCATTTCTCTCTCAGTTTCCATCATGGTGTTTCCATCTGTTAACATTTCCTGTCCAAAGTAAACATACTTGTCCATGTCTAGTTCTT
This sequence comes from Rhinophrynus dorsalis, assembly GCA_037306005.1. Lineage (NCBI taxonomy): Eukaryota > Metazoa > Chordata > Amphibia > Anura > Rhinophrynidae > Rhinophrynus > Rhinophrynus dorsalis. The sequence continues at coordinate 478,916,443 of CM074723.1, read as the reverse complement.
GTCCTTCTCCTGTGATTTTCCTTGGTATGGTAAATTTGTTAAACATGACAATTTTGTTGATATTCATCTTCAGACCCAAATGTTTTATTTCAAGTTGTAGCTACTGGTATACTGGCAAACAGTATGACATCAACTTCAAAACATAAGTGATGTAGGTAGTATTCATTGATCTTAAAGGGAATCTCTCACCTACATATATGTAATGCTCATTAGTTAGAACATTTATCAAAAAGACTGAAAATATTGTTAATTGTTTTAAAAAAACAGTTACGTGCGCAACAATTAAAGTTTAAAAAGTATCTGGCAGCCTACTTCCGGCTTGCCAAACCTTGCCGACCAGAGGCAGCTCCCGTCCCACTGCCCATCATCCTCCGATGACGGAGGCTGTCTGTCACTAAGGTGGAGCGATCGCATTGGCTAGATATCGATCTCTGCCAATGCGATCGCTCCACCTTAGTGACAGACAGCCTCCGTCATCGGAGGATGATGGGTAGTGGGACGGGAGCTGCCTCTGGTCGGCAAGGTTTGGCAAGCCGGAAGTAGGGTGCCAGACACTTTTTAAACTTTAATTTTTGCACATGTAACTGTTTTTTTAAAACAATTAACAATATTTTCAGTCTTTTTGATAAATGCTCTAACTAATGACCATTACATATATGTAGGCGAGAGATCCCCTTTAAGTATAAGAAATAGTGAGAGAGAGAAATAAACACTTAATTGGAATAGTCTACAAAGTGTGCTTGCAAACCAGGCACACTTTGTAGACCGTTCCAATGAAGTGTTTATTTCTATATCATACTATTTCGGCTCTACTGAAAAGCCACAGGGTGGTCCCGGGACCAAAATCTACTTCTTTCACTAGACCCTTATGTCAGGGAAAGGGGACGGAGGGGGGTACGTTGTAATCGTATATCTCTTAAACAGTAAAGGTTTGAGAGATCGGTGTGCCCTCAATTACTTTATTTTTTTACTATCTACAATATTAAATTGACTTAATACGATTCATTACTATCCCTTTAAAAAAACAGGAGGATGTCAAAATTCCTGAGGGGCCAAGGTTGGGACCAGTTCCAAAAATGCAAAAGGTTAATTCACTGACATATCCATCTACATTCCATTTGTTTTAGTAATGTTGCTTGTTAATCCCATCGCCCTCATATCAAAGGATATTTCATTGATAATTGAGAATGTGAGTTGATTCGCATTAAATGCCTCACAACTGATGAGTCTCTGGTGGACTTTAATAATACATCAGGGGTCAGAGGGTAGACACGAGCCTACCAAAAGCACATAGATGAAAATAATTAAGTCACAGACCATGAAAGGTCAAGGATCTCATTTATTTCAATAGACATCAATGCCTCAGGAATGAATATTTGGAACATATGTATGTCTTTGCTTTACAGTATGGTGACCTTGGTCAAAAGAAAGACCCCCACCCTAAATGTTATACCAGTATTATAATATAATAGTAGTATAGTATAATATTTTACCTAAATATTATACCAGTTTGAGAACAACCTTAGACTTCACATAAACTAGTTCAGTGGATCTAATACTGTATTCTGTGGAATTTCAATGTTTCCTGACAAAGAACAAGGGTCTCATCAAATTCTATGAATCCATTGAAGACCAGAGGGATATGTTACAAACCCCCTCTGATCCTCAAGTTGGTAAAGGTTACCAGGGGACGAATGTAGCCCACAGGCTGATTTTATCTGGCCCCTTGGGTTTGATTGTCTGTGCAAATACAATATTGATGCCATACAGAGAAAATATAACTTTTGGATTTCCCTATAAACGAAGAATGACACAGAAAGTGCAAATTGATACAAATATATCAGTCTAGCAGGGTACAGAGAGAGACAGAAATTGATATATTCTCTTTGGGGCACTGTAGCTGTTATCAGGTAACACTTTCATACTCATCTCAATCAGGAACGGGTGTGTGCTTAGTAATGGAGACGGGAATATTAATCGGTGGTTGTTAGATATATATAATTTCCAGCCCCTGCATTAGGCAAAGCAGGCAACTGTCTAGAGCAGTGGTTCTCAACCTGTGCTCTCAGTGGCTATTAACAGGCCAGGATTTTAGAATTTCCTTTTAAGAGCACAGGTGAGTTAATCAATACAACTGAGCCTCTGATCAACACACTTGTGTTCTAGCAGGGAAATTCCTAAGTCCTGGCCTGTTAGTGGACACTGAGGGCATGGGCTGAGAACCTCAGCTGTATAGTATACAGTCTGCATATGTCTGTGTATAAGGACTGGCACTATACAGTATAGGAGGAACAGTCCCTGTTTGAGACCCAAATCCCTCTGCTCCTCTATTTAGGAGATCACACTGTGTGGTGTATATCCCAGTGTATCAGATTGCTCCACATCAATAAAACCCACAGTAATGTGGGTATAAACTTCTGTATATATCTGTTAAATTAGTCTGTGTAAAAATATACTTTCATCTTCTTCTAAATCATTCACTTACAGAAAGAGTAACTTAACCATTTCAATGCCAGAGGGGATGCAATGCATTGCTTACCCCCGGGCACTCAAAGGGTTAAAAATTATCTACAATGGTCTGGCACTGTATAGCAGTGGTTCTCAACCTGTGCTCTCGGTGGCTATTAACAGGCCAGGATTTTAGAATTTCCTTTTAAGAGCACAGGTGAGTTAATCAATACGACTGAGCCTCTGATCAACACACTTGTGTTCTAGCAGGGAAATTCCTAAGTCCTGGCCTGTTAGTGGCCACTAAGGGCATAGGTTGAGAACCTCTGGTCTAAAGTAAAAGGTCGTACCATCACGACCAGATTCTGAGTTGTGAGTGTGGCAAGTGGAATCCCCATGACCCTGCAGCAGACGCAACTTACATATCCATAGTGGCGGGCATTCACAAGAATCTGGAGAAATGGATTATATATAATCATGCATATAAATATATATATATATATATATATATATATATATATATATCTGTGTGTGTGTGTGTGTGTGTGTGTTAGCTTTTTCTGAGCTTTGTAAACTCAAGTATGCATAAAAGTTTACAGATCTAGTAATAAATAAATATTTAGCTATACATTCATTTGTACTATATTACTTATTTTAATTAATGCATATAACATCATATAATCATATGTAAAATACATATTACATTTCTATTAAAAAAAAAACAACCTTTTAATCCCTTTGATTCTAGATGGGTGTCTAACTAATTAGTTTTGCAATTCATTGCATACCTTTCCACTATTCAAGGGGTAAAGCTAGCTATTTTTTTATTTTTATTTTAAAATGTATTTATGACAAGTGGTAAGATTTAGGCCCCTTTCACAGAGTTGACATAAAGGCAGGGATGCTGTACTGAATTTGTCACTCCTGGTGAAAGATAATGCACCAGATTATGGTGCCTTCCATACTGGTATGTGTTAAAGCACCAGAATCCAGCAGGATGCAACCGTATTGTATTCCCTCTGGAAACAAGTAAAAATCCAGCAAGGAAGGTCTGCACGGTAACCTATGGGGCTGCTAATAGACCATACACACCAAGGGCCATATGTTCAAAGAAGTAGCGAAATAGCTTTTGTCGTTTGTAACGACTTTTCAAAGTACAGTGTTGTTGGGATCATTAATATTTTCAGAGAGTGTTGGTTGTGGTCGGAAATATGTAATTTGTCCTTCCTGACATTGTCGTATGTAAAGACAAAAATGTTATATGTAGTGACAAAAAATGTCTTACCTAAAGACAAAAATGTCTTAACTAAATACAAAAATTCTCATATTCAGAACTTCACATTCCCTCCACTTTTTCTTAACGTACAAATGTTGTCTTTTGCAAGACATTTTGTTGTTGTTAGTTTCCTCTATACGACACTGGAGAATACTTTAGCCACGCCCTAGACACGCCCCTGTTCCCAGCAGTTCTGGAGTTGTGTCATACACAATGGACATTACTAGTTTTTTGTCGTATATTCTATCGAAAATATGTTGTTTATGCACACAATTACTTATTTTTGTTGTTCCTACAACATTTTTCTGTCGTTATTCCTTTGAACAAATGGCCCTAGGGGTGAGATGTTCAAAAGTTGTGATAATGAAAAAAACTGCTGAATCATGAGTTGGGGGTAAAAGAAGGACAATATTTTCAGAAGTAAATCTGTCACGTTTGAAAACGTGTCTAAGGAATTAAAAATGACGATAATAAGATATTGATGAACATTGCCTTTAAAAATTCTGATGTAAAAAATGTGTTTGATTTTGTCTTTGAAACAAAAAATTTTCAAAGAAACAAAGAAATGTTTTGTCTTTGAAATGACAAATTGCTTCCCATGCCTGCTAACAGTGCTTTCATTTGTCTTCTCCAAGTTTAGCCCATTTTTTTTATTTTGTCTGGAAAAACTGACGTTAATCAGACAAAAAAGTGAAATCGAAACGAATATTTTTTTCTGAAAATACCTTACAGTATGACTGTAGATTAAACCACAGTCACTTTTAAGACGCTTTTTCCCTTTGACGGAAATGGCGAAATTGGATGTAAAAAAAAACATGTCTGAGAATTGATAGACCACGGAGTCAGAACTTTTTTGATTATAGACAATTTCGGTTACCACCACTTTCTGAACATCTTGCCCTAAAAGTGTTGGAGGTTACAATCCCCATTGCAGCCTCCATGAAATGGTCAATCCAAATGAGCTCCAGCTAACATTAATGTTTGCACACACATGGCTCAGCCATCAGACATGTCTCTAATGCATTTCAACTGGTGATGGAACAAAGGAGAGAGGTGACCTATGATTCCTGTTAAGAGAACTGCCGGTGGGGTCAGAACAGTTCTGTCGTCCATGTGAGAGAGCTCTTATAATAGCTGCTTCTGAAATAGCTGAGAAAGAATAATACAGTTGGTCCCTGTACTCTTATCTATCACATTAAAATAGTCCTCTTTTATGTATAGAGAGACAGAGAGATAGAAAGCTCAATTATCTTTCCATCAAGAGTTGGGTTGTAATGGCAGACAGATGGGGAAGATGAAACTACAAATATAAAGTATCTCAGCATTTGGATTCCTCTGATTTCCCTTACACTTCTATATTCTGGGTGAAAAACTACAGAATGCAGGTACTCCTATCAGAGGCGTAGCTAGAAGCCACCGGGACCTGGTGCAAAAGTTGCCATGAGCCCCCCCAACCACATTAGCCCCCCCATTGGCCATCTCCACTGGGCACCTCCACAATGCCCCCAATTTCCACATTGCCCCCAACCATCTCCACATTGCACCCCATCATCTACACACTGCCCTCACATTGCCCCCCCCCCGTGTCCGTTTCCTACTCCCTGGTGGTCCAGCAGAGTGGCAGGAGAGGTCTGTGCTTCGTTCTGCACAGACCTCTATACTGTCGGTGCTCCCACACAGTCTTCTCGTCAGTAATGCGGAGCGCTGGGAGATGACGTAATCTCTTAACGTTCTGCATTACCAAAGAGCTGAAGAGGGCACTAAGCTGATAGAGGTCTGTGCTGAAGAACGCACAGACTCCAGCATGTTGCAGGTGCCAGGCAGGGGGTCTCAGGGGGCAGCTGGTTGCAGGTGCGACCTCTGCGACCCCTATTGTTGAGAGATGTGTGTCATTCCATAGTCACTGCAGTTTAAACTGTTGACTTGTTTACATTAATAGTGCCCTCTGGTGCCCAGAAATTTCACCTGCAGTTCACTTGGTTTACAGACAGTTATTCTATAGGAGAGATGAGTCACTAGCTACATGGGGGAGATGCAATTAGGTGTGATAAAGAAGTGATAAAGTGTAGATGACTTCTCCAGTGATATCTCTTCTCCTGTTCCTGTGTTATTCTATGGAGCCTATGCACTAATATTTCTCTTAGTACATAGCCTCTATAGAATAACATAGGAACTGGAGAAGTGATATCACTGGAGAAGTTATCTCCACTTTATGACCTCTTTATCACAACTTAGTGCATCTCCCCCAGTTTTACATAGAATGTGAGTATCATCTTCATCACTTTGTGACCCATTGGATGATTGTAGCATTTTATAAATTCCAATTTTCCATTAAACTTGCTTTCAGGTAAAGAGGTGCAATTCTTGACCAAACCAACTTCATTATAGGGGACAAATTAAACATTCAGCAGTTTCCATTGATTTTAAAGGTGTATATAATCCTTGAATGCATGAGAGATCTACCACGTATTGCTTCTCAAAGAGGGAGATTCACTAAGCGATGATAAAGAGGTGATAAAGTGGAGACGACTTCTCCAGTGATATCACTTCTCCAGTTCCTATGTTATTCTATGAAGCCTATGCACTATGATCTCCAAAGTTGAAGAAATCTTAGTGCATTGACTCCATAGAATAACATAGGAACTGGAGAAGTGATAAACTGGAGAGGGTGTCTCTACTTTATCACCTCTTTGTCACCGCTTAGTGATTCTCCCTCAAAGAGTTAGAGATCTATAGCATGATAAGATCTTAATTTAAAGGGATAGTAATGTTTCAAAAGAAAAGCAGCGCAAATTAATCTTCATAGTATTTGGTCCATGGAGAGTATTATATCAATACTGTCAGAGTTGTCGTACAAGAGTAATTGAATGATAAAGTATCCCTCTCCCGCCCCTTTTACAGATATAACACTGCTCACCTCAGAGCAGCAAGACTGTCCGGATGGATCACAGAGAGGGACAATCTTCAGTGATCATAAGGAAAAACCTGAAAAAACTGTCAAGACGGGCAGGGTTTTCCTTATGATCACAGTAAGAAGATTGTCCCATGCTGTGATCTGTCCGGTCAAGAGACAAGATTCCACCTCTGGGGGGAGGAGGCTTACACTAGGTAAAAGGGTCGGGAGGGGGATACTTTATCATTCAATTACTCTTGAACTACAGCTCTGACAGTACTAAAATAACACTCTCCATGGCCCAAATACTATGAAGATTAATTGGAGCTGCTTTTATTTTGAAAAATTACCATCCCTTTAAATCAATGGGGATGTTTCCTCCAGTAGTGAACCCCTTTTGCTGTCCTATTATGGTCCCTACAGTGGCATTCAATGAAAGCGAGCAATCGCAAAAAAAAAAAACATAGTAAGACCATTTGTAATGAATTAGCAACATTTTTATTAAACCAGTCAGAGATTTGCAACTGTTGTGCATAAAAAATATGTCAGGTGACAAAAGGTGACGTGAGTTTTAAACAAGCGGGAATTTATTCCTATTTCACTGTAAGTACTTAAAGCACTTAAAATAAATGATTTAACCCTCTGATTGCTAGAGAGGTATCCAATGCACTGCATTGGGCTGGATACCTCTTTGACCCACAAATGGTTAATTATGCATGTGAATTACCTTCTAATCTAGTGGTTCTGAACCAGGGTTTAGTGGCGCTTTAGTTCATTACCTTATGGTGTCACCGTTATCTCTGAAGAAACTGACAAAAATGTGAATATTGCTTTTGAAATGTGTATTTATGAAAATAATTATCCTAGTTTGTCATACTGATTGACATAAGAATTAATTCATGTTTACGTATTTTTACCTTCAATAAGTCCTTGACAAATCACCTTTACAATGTTAGGGGTACCCTGAGATTTCCAGAAGGCTTGTTAGGGGTTCCTGGAGCTAAAAAAGGTGGTCAATGGTCTAGTATATGGAGATGTTAAATGAGGCTTACTTTTTATTAATTTCTGGATTTAGCTAAATTCAGTAAAGACTTGCAGACTGCTAATGGAATTCCGATCATGAACAATTGCAATATACAATTTACAGATCCCATTACTGAGTGCATTTATTGAATTCCCCCCCACCCAGGCATGTATTCTATAAGTTAACCCTTTAAGAACCAGAAGTATGAGCAACGCATTGTGAATCAGTGCACTGCACACTCCTTTCATATTTAGCATTTAAAGGGATAGTAATACTTCATTTTATCTTTATTTTATTTTGTAGGCATTAAAAAAACATGAAGAACGATATAAGTCTTATCTCTCAAACCTTTATGGTTTAAGAGATATTCACAAGCAAAGTTTTCCCTCCCGCCCCTTTTACCTAGTGTAACCCATCTCTTCTCAGATGTGGAATGCAGTCCATAGACCAGACAGATAGCAGAAGGGGACAATCTTCTTCCTATGAGAACAATGAAAGTCCTGCCCCCCTTGACATGTTTTTCAGCTTTTTCCCTTATCTTAATTGAAGATTGTCCCTATCTGCAGTCTACCTGGGCATCTCCCTTCTGATCTGGCTGAACAGGAGGGGGGGTTACTTTGCTTGTGAATATCTCTCAAACCATAAAGGTTTGAGAGATAAGACTTATATCGTTCTTCATGTTTTTTTAATGTCTACAAAATAAAATAACGATAAAACGAAGTATTACTATCCCTTTAAAGAAAACAAATTTGGTGCAAAGCAGGTGCACCATAGGCGTAAATTTAAAATTCCCAGTCATTACCAGTTTGGCAAAAAAACAAGAGATCATCCATTAAGACTAGAGGAAAGGTGTTTTGACTAGAACAAAGGCAGGGATATTTTACTATAATGGCAGTAAAGTTATGGAATTGTTTGCCTTGGAATGCTGTGTTTGTAGATACTGTAACAAAAAACTAATGGACCCCTTTCTAATTCAGCTCGATATTGAAAATAATGACAGTTAGTTTCAAAGCAGATGGGATGTTCACCCAGGGAAATACCAGCTGCCATTTGGAGTTAAGAAGGATCTTTTTTTTTTATCCAGTTGAGGCTTAAATGGAAATGAGTTCAATGTTTTTTTTTTCCCTTCTTCTAGATCAGGGCTGTCCAATTTCAGGCCTCAGCGGGCACCGACAGACCAGGTTTTAGGGATTTCCCTGATTAAGCACAGGTAGGCCAGTCAAAATGAATGATCCACTGATTAACTCACCTGTGCTTAATCAGGGAAAACCCAAAATCCTGGCCTGTTGGTGGCCATTGAGGCCTGAACTTGAACAGCCCTGTTCTAGATCAATGGGGTGATAAGTTATGGGCTGAACTTGGTAGATGCGTGCCTCTTTTTTCTGCCCCATCAACTATGTTACTATTTTACTTTGATTTAAATGGGGCTTTCAATTTGTTGAGTTCTAGATATTTGCATTGTATTGAAAAACTCTGTATCATCCCAGGAAATTGAATTTTTTAGATGGTCTCTGTGGTGTGTATGATTTTCTCAACATTTTAACTTACTGAATACAACCTTTAGTTTTCCAATCAAGAACGGCTGCAACAAAGCCAGTTCATCTCAGAACAAGATCCAGAGTCAGAAGAACATTTATCAGAAACAAAATCTCTTTATCACCTTCGCAGTTAATAATCACATTGACTTGCCACTGTATCTGCTGTAGTAGGAATCCTGAGAACTTTGAGATGTTGAGATAAGCTGTGACCTGTTGCTGATAGGACCTCTCTACAGAATGAGCCTTCTTTATTAAGTTAAAGAGAAATCGTTCTGATGTGAACCGCAGAGATGAAATGAAAATTCTACAAATTCCCAATGATGTAAACTGGACCTATCAGTCACCTTCAATCCAAGTTTGTATATTTAAAAACTTCATTAACCCCTTAGAGTCACATGATATGCTAGGACGATCCGGACGTTAATGACTGGTGGCAGTCCTGGTACATCATGGAATTTTGGGCTCTGCCATCCTAGAATTAATTGCAAAGAAAAAAGAAGCATTATTGGTCTTTAGCGGCCGCCCATCCCCAGATCGGGCAGTCGTTAAAGGAGCAGTAACTTTTTTTTATGAAAACACATATTTTATAGAACATTTCTTGCTGAATAAAACAAGGTCACTCCCATCGCTGTCAGATGTTTTATTCAAAATTTATAGCAGTTCAAATAATCAGGAAGTGAATTTACTGTGTTTACTTCCTGATAGTTCTGACTGACAGGAAGTGAATTTACTGTGCAATTACTTCCTGATAGTTCTGACAGCAAGTGAATTTACTGTGTTTACTTCCTGATAGTTCTAACTGACAGGAAGTGACAGGTAGTTTCTATCACATTCTATGGAGAACTGTAATTCACTGACTTTCCTCTCCATTAGAATGTAACAGAAAAACTAATTAGAATTTGATCACTAGAGGACACTGCTAATGTAGAAAAACATGGGTTTAAACTGTAATAACTCTGGAAATATAAATCTCTCGGCAGTGGGAGTACCCTTATTTTACTCAATAGGAAAATCCCTACATATATATAGTTTTTCATAAAAAAAAAGTTTACTGCTCCTTTAAAATAAAAACTGCCTCGGTATCCACGAGTGTTGTACCATATGCTAATTTTACAAAGTGTGGTTTCATGTGCTAATTAAACTTGTCAGTGCTGTTTCATATGCTAATTAACTATTTAACCCTTTGTGTGCCAGAGGGGTACGCAATGCTTTCCTTTGCAATGTGTTGCGTACCCCTCTGGCACTCAAAGGTTTAAAGATGAGATGGGTGTGCAAGACATAACTTAGCAATACTTTACATACTCTTTCTAGATTGTGTTAGGTCTGGCAAAATTGTCAGTATTGTTAAAACAAATACCCACCGGCAAATGTACCCTATCCCCTGGGGATATTCTTTTTTCCCTCCACTTGTAGGTGCACAAGTGACTACAGTCTGTTTCTGTGGTCAGCGTGTTCCTATTGATAGCTGAAGTGTAATCGGTGGCTTTGTACTGAGAGAGAGAGAGAGAGAGAATCTTGTATCAGAACCGGTGATGTTCCAGTGCTGTCAAAGTTATTTTTTCCTGAAGGACCAGTGACGGTCCTGACAACACTTAAAGACCAGAGCAGTCTCTCTCAGACCCCCGCTTGGTGTGCCAGTACACGTTACAGGTCATGTATGCTGTGTGTTGGCATATATCAAAGCAGTTTTTAAGGAAAGGTAACTTCCCAGGACCGCCAATCATTAAGAGGTTCAACATGGGAACAAATATTTATTGATTAGCAATCCTTTGCATACATTTTCTTTTTTTGTCCTGCCTGTTACCTTGCAGTAACTAAGATAATACGCTTGTTAGCATGACTGTCCGTTTAACTCAGTGTAAAAGCTACCATATGTTTGCACACCTGGAAGAACCATTCCAGGGTACATACTTCTGGTGTAGATGTGAGAAAGTAGTCTCTGGAAGCTTGAATTAGAGATCTGGAGAGGAAAGCTGCAACATTTAGGAAGACAGACAATCTTTAGAATGGTGGAACTCCACATAGGAAGTACTGGGAGAACCTTCATAAGGAGAGGTAGGTAGCTACATAGTAACATAGTAAATTAGATTGAAAAAAACATAAGTCCATCAAGTTCAACCCTTGCCTCATAAACCAAGGACGTGAGAATTACATAGCTTTCCTGCTGCCAAATAAGTTAGTCTTCATCAGACCTTCCTGTTTTGCCTACTGATACACAGTATAACCCTATATATTCCCTTTGAAAGAAATGTATCTAATCTTCTCTTAAATGTATCCATTGTATTTGCCATAACCACATCCTTGGGCAAGGAATTCCATAATTTAACAGACTTTACTGTAAAAAAAATTTCTCTGCTGAAGTTGAAACCTCCTTTCCTCTAACCTCAAGGGGTGTTCCCTGGTCCCCTGATGAGGCCTTGGAATAAATAGCTCACCACAGAGATCCTTGTATTGACCTCTCCTTGTACATTGTGATAAGGCCTCCTCTTAGTTGGTTTTTCTCTAGAGTAAGTAAACCAAGTTTGTCTAGTCGTTCCTCATACATTAAGTCCTCCATTCCCTTAACTAATTTTTTTGCTCTTCGCTTTACCCTCTCTAGTTCTAGAATATTCTTTTTCAGAACTGGTGCCCAAAACTGCACTGCATATTCGAGGTGAGGTCTTACCAATGATTTGTACAATGGCAAAATGATGTTATCCACTCTTGCTTCAATACCTCTTTTTATGCAAGACAAGATTTTGTTTGCTTTTGCTACTGCTATCTGACACTGGTCACTGTTTCCAAGTTTGTAATTTACAAGGATTCCCAGGTCTTTCTCTATTAGCTAGTCCCCTAAAATGATTACATTTAGTCCGTAATTAGCAATGGGACTTTTTTCTTCCCAATTGCATGAGTTCACACTTTCCCACGTTAAAGGGATAGTAATACTTCTTTTTATCTTTATTTTATTTTGTAGGCATTAAAAAAACATGAAGAACGATATAAGTCTTATCCGTAAAACCTTTATGGTTTAAGAGATATTCACAAGCAAAGTATCCCCCCCCATTCAGCCAGATCAGAAGGGAGGTGCCCAGGTAGACTGCAGAGAGGGACAATCTTCAATTAAGATAAGGGAAAAACCTGAAAAAATTGTCAAGCGGGGCAGGGCTTTCATTGTTCTCATAGGAAGAAGATTGTCCCCTTCTGTTATCTGTCTGGTCTTACAACCAGATTCACATCTGAGAAGAGATGGCTTACACTAGGTAAAAGGGGCGGGAGGGGAAACTTTGCTTGTGAATATCTCTTAAACCATAAAGGTTTGAGCGATAAGACTTATATCATTCTTCATGTTATTTTAATGCCTACAAAATAAAATAAAGATAAAACGTATTACTATCCCGTTAAGCTTCATACCCCATTTGTTTGACCAATCTGCCATTTTATGTAAATCTCTCTGTAGAAAACAAATATCCTGTTCTAAATTTATTACCCTCTTCCTGTGTGGCACTGTATCAAATGCCTTTGCAAAACCTAGATATACTACATCAACTGCCTTACCAGTATCTACGTTACCACTTACATCTTCATAGAAGCTGAAAAGATTAGTTTGGCATGATCTATTCCTCATAAAACCACGTTTATTCCTACTAATAATCTTATTTTTTTCCAGATGGGCTACTGTTAGACATAGAAAGGAGGGACAGAGGAATAGAAAGGACATTCCTGTGTGTACTCAACCAGACATATTTGGTACATTGAATGATGGTATTGGGGATGTTGTTACAGTAATGCCCTAGAGAGACCTAGACAGATGGAAGTGGTAAGGGACTCTTTAATTAGGAAGACAATCAGGATAATTTTTTTCCAGGACCCCTACAAACAAACAGATTGCTCAAACAGGTGCTTAGGTTCACCATGCTATAGATCAGATTGATAGATTGTTGTGAGGGGCTGGGCATGACCTGGCTGCCATGATACATTTTGGTATAAGTGACAAAGTCAGAGGGAAATGTAGATATGTTATAAAGGACTTCATAGATTTAGGTCATAATCTTAAGAAAATGACCTCTAGCATAGTATTTTTGGAAATATTACCTGTGCTATGTGCTACACCAAAAAAAGCAACATGAGATTAGGTAGTTAAATGAGTGGATAAAGACTTGGTGTAATCAGGAGCAGTTTGGGTTTTTAGAGAACTGGGCTGTCTTTTCCCATTAGGGGCAATCTTTGTAGTCAAGAAGGAGGGCGACAGTGCTAGGGGTTAGGATGTTTATAGGGTTGGAGAAGACTGTAAATTAGGAAAGGGGGAGAGGGTGATACAGCACAGGATGGGGTAGGCAGTGTAGAGGAGGAGGAAATTGGATTAGAGAAGGGACATGGGGCAGAGAAGGGGGATGGGCTAGTTCATCTAATATGGAGGTACCTTTTTACATCTTGATAAAAAACAAATACATATTGCAAACAATACATTTCTTCAGAATGGCAATGACATAAAATGTATGCATGTAAATGCTCGTAGTCTGACTGTGACGATGGGCAAACTGGGTCTGACTGCAATGTAAGAGCAGTATTATCTAATTGGTGTGAATGAAACCAGGTTAGATGATGTCTGGGCTAGAAGTGGGAGGTATGCCTATATGTAAAGTATGCCTTAAAACCTAGTATTATGAAGATATTAATGAAGGCTATAGTGTGGGTTGAAATACACACGGGGGGGCATACATAAGAGAAAGATGTTAATAGGATTTTGCTACGTCACCTAATATTGGGGAGTTTGAAGAATCCCAACTGTTACTGCAAATGGAAAAGGGTTCTCAGTAAGAAAATGTAATCATTGGATGAATTAAAAATCAATTGTTTGTCCAAAACACAATAAAAGTATAAAAGATGTAATATATAAAAATAATTAATACTGTTGATGATCAGATCGTATGTCAGGGACTACAGTGCTGTAGGGGATGACAGATGATCAGATCATCAAATAAAGGAATCCAACAAGATCTTAGTAAGAAAACAGCAATATAATAAAAGAGATCTGTAAAAGTGAACACTTGAAATGAAAATGACAGCCTAGTATTAGTACTGAAAAATGAGTTAGTGATGAAATGATGATCACAACTGTAAGGAGAAAGGAGAGTCGATCTGGTCTAGCAGGAGGACAGTGAGGACGCAGTTCACACAGGCTACAAGGAACAGAACCCGTTGTTATATGCTTAAAGCCCAAGAAGGGCTCTTCTAAGTGCATTACCTATCCTTTTTAAACATTTCATTGTTAATAAATTGCTACACTTAGATTATCCCCTTCTTTTTTCTCTTATGTGTGCCCTTATTGAGTTACATCGAGTTCCAGTACCCTGAGACTGACTGGAAAAATATGACTTCTAAAGCAACAAAGAGAAATCATTTTCTAAGCATGTTTAAAGATGCTTTTATGCCCCGGCAAGTAGAGAAGCCAACTGGAAGTGAAGCCTTGCTGAACATAGTGGTCTCAAACAATTCTGAAATGGTAAACAATATTAAGGTAAGGGAATATTTGCGCAGCAGTGACCACAATATTTTATCCTTTGAAATCTGTTGTGAGATATACAACGGTTTAACCAAAACATCCAACTTTAAAAAGGCGAATGTTACAATTCTAAAATCAGTATCAAACGAGATTCAACGGGATGCAATCTTCAAAAATAAAAATGTACAAGTAAGATAGAATTTGTTTGAAATGTTCTTACACGTCAATATATCCGATTGGGTAAAAAAAACTCAAGAGGAGCAGATTAACACCAATGTTACTTAATAGAGAGGTTTGTAGAAAAATGAGGAATAAGAAGCAGGCTTTTAAACTGTTTAATCAGATGGGTCAGATACATCATTATAAAAAAATACAAATAAAATTATAGAATCTGGAAACAAGCAATTAGGCTAGGTAAAAATTCAAATGAGAAATGTTTTGAAAAAGAGAGCAAAAAAACTTCTAAACAATTCTATATGTATATACTGTATATGGCAAAAAAATGAGGTTAATATCAGTCCTCTCAAAAATTAGATAGGTGAATTAATTGGTGAGAATGCCTGACACCATAAACACAATATTTTGTTTGTATATACACAGAAAGCAACAAAAGCAGGCCATGGTAAAACAGGGAGACCCACAGAATTTCCTTTGTTTTGTACAAGGCTTACAAGGCTTACTGATGACAAAGACCAGAACAGACTGGAGAGGGTATGGTATAGAAAGCACCTGGACCTGATCGGCCTGGCATACATCCAAGGGAACTTAAGGAACTTAGTAAAATAATAGCAAGACTGTTATACTTAATAGTTATTGATTCTCTATCATCAGGCATTGAACGAAAGCAGATATATAGTGCCATTATTCATAGGAGGGCAAAACCTAAACCAGGAAAATACAGACATCTGAGTTTGACTTCAATAGTGGTTAAGATAATGGAAGGGTTCTGTCACAGTGCCTTACCTCGGCCTGCGACATTCAGCCGGAAGCAGGGTTCTGGACTGACGCTCTGGCATCACTAGCCACGTCCCTCTCTGCCTGCGGCCTAGTCTTGTTCCTTGTTACTTGCAGCATTGAATCAGGCACTTGCCTGGATGCCTGTTATAGGCCCAGTCTGGGGGACCTAATTGGTCCCGCCTTCTCAGACTCCTTTATAAACCTCTATGGGCCTGTTTATCAGTTTTCCTTACGATGTTGTTCTGAGCAGTTCATTGATTTGTATTCCTGATTCCTGTGTATGACCCGGCTTGTCTGTCCATGCATCCTGGTGTTGACCTGTGGCTCTGTCTGACTATTCTCTGTGAGCATTTCAATTTGGCTTAGACATCCATCCTGGTTCAGACCTGGGGCCTTATCAGACTTCTATCCTACTGACTGCAGGCATCCTTGGTTGGGTTCATTAATGTAAACATCTCTCCTTACTGACTGCAGGCTGAGTCAGTGCTAGTCCATTGGGCGTTTTTCTATATACAAAGACTACAGTGGGCTGAGGCCTAGTCTCTAGCAGTAGTGGTGATCTTTTGGCAGACTCCTATTTTTTATAGAGTCGTAGCCTCTTCGGTTACACTCTGCCTGTTATTTATCTTTTGCATTACTGTTATTATTATTCTTATAATGGTGATCTTAACTAAACCGTCTGACAGGGATGTGCACAGCCATTTTGGGGGGCAGGGGCTCAAATGAAAAAAGGACCCGGCCGGCATGTTAAAGGGACCTTACGCTTAAAAAGGACCTGGATGTAAGAGGAAAGGAGAGCAGGCCCCCCCCGGTAATCAAAATTGAAAAAAGGACTGGGATAAGATAAAATCGGACTGATTACATTTTTTTTTTTGTTAAAAGGGCACAAGGGCACTTTGGACAAAAAGGGCAGGTGCTCAAGTTCCCCTTGGTGTCTATGTGTGCATGTTCCTGCCGTCTGACTCCTTGTCTTGCTTGCCTACCATAACAGTTACTAACGATTGTATTCAGGACCATGTGATGAGCAACATCATTATTAGTTGGAGACAACATGGTTTTATGAAGAATAGATCAAATTTACTTGCATTCTGCAGAAGGTAGTAATTTGGACAAGAGTATTGCTGTTTTTATAGTATACTTGGATTTTGCAAAAGCCTTTGATACAGTGCCTCACAACAGGTTACTGCATAAATTGAAAGGCTTTGGTTTGTGAGGTGATATCTGTACATGGATAGAGAACTGGTCAAATTATAGATGGCAGAGAGTTGTTGTAAATGGGACTTTTTCAAGTCAGTCTAAAGTTATAAGCGGGGTGCTACAGGTTTAAGTCCTGGGCCCAAAGCTTTTTTATTTGTTTATTAATGATCTAGAAGTGGGTATTTAGAGTAATATCTCAATCTTTGCTGATGACACTATAACGGTAACTCCGAATTCCGAATTCTCTGCTCTTGAGGTCGGCTAGCACCCATCGAACACCCCAGTTGTACGGAGACGTGCGTGGTCGACACACCGTTCCTCCGCCACAGACCGCTACATTCGAGACCGAATCGAGTACGTAGAATAGTAGATGGCTTGGTCACCGAATCCTCGTCGAGCGCCGCTGGCCGAAGGTTCGAAGAGATCGAAGGCGAGATCTGCAGGAACAAAGAGTGAATAGTTCTATGATGCCTCGTAGGATGGGGATCAGAGTGGATCCTTTAAACCATCCAGGCAAGCACGACACATGGAGACTGCTTGCTCCCAAACTAACACACTTTATTGAACTCAACAGCATCTTTTATACACACCCAGAATAATAGAAAAATGCAACTGGGAGGAGCAATGGATGTAAGAGCTGGGCTTGGGTGTGAACCAATGGGCAGGGGAGCTACAAAACTAGGTCAAACCCGACTGGTCCGTTTTCCCCATCCTAGGATCTCAGGATGGGCCTACCCCGCTCCAGGCCAGACGTGATTAGATTTAGCTAGTCAGGAGTCCCAGCGGGGGGTATAGGTTTAATGAGTCCTAATACACATTTTGGGTGGAAGACAATAGCTGAGTCCCAAAACCCCCTTGCCCACCATTGCAAGGGTACTGACTCGAAAACCGGCCAATCCGTGGGCTGTGTATCCGAAGCATCAACCGATCCCGTTGGTGGTTCTTCGATGGCTCGGCAACCGAACAAATGTTCCCGCCATCCCAGGATTTGGTCAGCATCCAGGCATAATACGCCGTAGTCAGAATGTTCAAGATATGCCCAGTCCTCAGTTTGAATGTTCGAAATCATATTAGTCCACCATGGGGCGAGTACTCAAAGGGAAAATAACCTCCTGTTCGGTCCCACTGCTCAGCTCGCCCTGTTGAGCCATTAGTAACGGCCTATGGCCCGTTACAGACACTAATCTGTGTAAGGAAATACATACAGAGCAGGATGCTTTTCTCTGTGGAAAGATTTGGATAAACTGAGTGAGTGGGTGGAAATGTGGCAGATGAGGTTTAATGTAGATAAATGTAATGATATACAACTGGGCTGCAGAAAAATGCATGATCCATATACAAACTAAATAGGTATCTATTTGGGGAATGCTCACTGGAGAAAGATTTAGGAGTACTGATAAAGACTAGCTTCACAGCAGTGTGCAGTATTGCTCAGTAGCTGCTAAAACAATATCACGGATTTAATTTCCTTTATACTTTTTTATTCACTTTTGTAGTATCTTCACGGATTGATTATTGCTGTAAGAGAGATATTTTTCAGATTAGTTTTAGGCTGTTCCACTGATTTCTATGGGAGAAATTCTAGGGGATGTTGAGTAAATTTAACGCATCTCTTTTTCACATCACAGGAGATTTATCACTAAACTGGGACTAGGAAACTACTGTCAGCATTTTATTTCTCTTCAGCATCATTTTTTAACCCTTTGAGTGCTATAGAGATACGTGCAGCAGAGAGAATCTGAGGAAATTAACACAGACTTTTACCTATTCAGAAATAAGAGAACGACTATCACCTTGTAATGGAATCTAAGGACACCTTGGCCTTCGTTCCGGGTTTCTCCCTTTTGAAGTTGGCTAGAAGAAGGTAGCCAGGTCGGTGAAGCTGGATGGGGGTCAAAGGAGACCCTTTAAAGGGATAGTAATGCTTCGTTTTATCTTTATTTTATTTTGTAGGCATTAAAAATACATGAAGAACGATATAAGTCTTATCTCTCAAACCTTTATGGCAAAGTTTCCCCTCCCGCCCCTTTTACCTAGTGTAAGCCATCTCTTCTCAGATGTGGAATGCAGTCCATAGACCAGACAGATAACAGCAGGGGACAATCTTCTTCCTATGAGAACAATGAAAGTCCTGTCCCCACTGACATTTTTTCAGGTGTTTCCCTTATCTTAATTGAAGATTGTCCCTCTCTGCGATCTATCTGGACAGTCTTGCTGCTCTGAGGTGAGCAGTGTTAAAACAGTAAAAGGGGCGGGAGGGGTATACTTTGTCATTGAATTACTCTTGAACTACAACTCTGACAGTAATGATATAACACTCTCCAAAGTCCAAATACTATGATGATTAATTAGAGCTGCTTTTATTATGAAACATTACTATTCCTTTAAACCATTCAGAAATAAAGTCATAGGATGCTTTTTTAGTTCCAGTTTTAGTTAACTAAAGGAACAGGCACATTTTATAGTAAATCCAAATACAGTACAAAAATGTCAGCATAAATATGGAACACAATGGGACAATACATGGGAACAATGGTGTGTACATGTAGAACAACAGAACTGTAAACATAATCCAACGGTGCATTGTACAGCAATCTTGCAGCTCCGATCCCCAGCCAATAGGAATCTGAGCGATAAGATACTAGCGACCAATCTGGACCCTGGATGTTGTTCTCCATAGGAGATTGAATTACCCGGGTCCCACAAATAACTCAATCATGTCACTACGGCTCCGCCAATCAAAGGGAACCGGAGCATCAGGTTAGATGTGCAGGTTGCGACCAATCACTGATTCCAGAGGTGTAACTAGAAGTCACCAGGCCCTGGTGCAAAAATTGCCATGGGCCCCCCATGACCACATTGCCCCCTCATTGCCCCCAGTCCCCACA